>PVKU01008004.1:0-64404 GCA_004027475.1 Anoura caudifer
TTTTTTTAAAGTAAAATATGAAGAACAATTTAAAATGTTTAGGCCTTGGCCAAGTAATTCAGTTGGTTAGAGTGTCATCCTGATATGCCAAGTTTGTAGGTTCTGTCCCTGGTCAGGGCACATATAAGAAGCACCCAATGAAGGTAAAAACAAGTAAAACAACAAATCTCTCTCTCTCTCTCTTTCTCTCTCTCCCCTTCCTTCCTATCTAAACATCAATGAAATGAAAAATGTATAAAACAAACAATAAATTTCTTAAAAATTATTATGATAATATTAATGTATATATGTTAAAATTTTCACTCAAAGAAAAAGGGAGGTAAAATAAATGTAAATTAATAATTATTGAAACTAAATTATATTCCTTAATATAATCATTTAAACATTAAATAATTTGAAGATATTGAAACACAAATTGCTTCTCCAAGCCTCTAAATTTATTGTCATAAACTGTTTTTAATAATGTCATGTATTACATAATGTCTTCCCAATTACAGCTAAACATCAAAAATTAGATCTTAATTTGAAATACGTATCAACATAAAACGAAATTTATTCAGAAAATATTGTTAATGATCTTTGAATCACAGTAAGACAATTATACAACTAAGTATATCCTAAAATATATTCTAAGTGATACAAGTCCCCTATGTCTCCTGTATCACTAGAAAAAAAAAATGCCTTAGAAAATGATTAAATATTACCATGTTTTAAGTACTGTGTTATATTAAATAATAAGCTAGTGATAAGCTTACATTCTCTGGATTTTAATAAGCTTGATAGGTGAAGAAGAGATTTGTACTATATGGTATCTATATTTAAAAATCATTGGGAGTCTATGTAACACTTCAGTAATTTGATTTTCTAAGTAATTTTGTTTTTTCTACCTAATTTCTAAATATGTCAATATATATTCAATTTTAATCAACATTTCTGTTTTTACAATCCATATTTATATTTAATTTAATAGTGTTTGTGCACTCTGAAGAGCTATTATCAAATTGATAATGTGTTTAAAAGTCAATAGTGTTAAAATAAATAAATAGAAAACATCTATGTCTCTTTGCTGAGTACATCTTCAAATTAAAAATGTAAATGTGAAAAACACCAATATATTGTGTAATTTTGTGTAAAATATGTAAAAACTAAAGTTTGATTAAAATTAATATACAATTATAGAATGTTATGCTCAAATCTGGGCTTTTCTACTTTGTCACTATAAGAACTGGGCGACTCATTGTTCTCTTGTCAGTAATCATATCTAATAAAGTGGGGTTTAAATATAAATATTAGTCTTTTACATATATTTGTAAATTTTTCTCCTCTATACCTATATATGATTATTAGACCTGCTATTAAAAGTTAAATCAACTAGGTGTCACTATGAGTGGGAAGGGAGGCTTACCGTATTTTTTGGACTATATGATGCACTCCTCCCACACAAATTTGGGAGGAATATGGTTGTTAATGCTGCTGTTGAGTTCTGTTTGCATTTACACTAGTGAAATATTATGTTATTTATATTACTAAATATTTTACTACATTTTTTGCTTCAAAATTTTTCCCTATTTTCCCCCTCTAAAACCTTGGTGGGTCTTATTGTCTGAAAAATATGGTATATAATTAGGAAGCAGCCTGAGGACTATTTGGTCCAAAGCTATTCCAAGAGAGCTCCCAAATTTGGGCTGCTACAGAATAGCTAATTGGTTCAGAAAATCAATTTGTGAAATTAAACTAAATAACTACATTCTGGAATGTCTAGAAATGCATTCTCCAAATAGACACACACACACACACACACACACAGACACACACACCACAAACCACATTATTATGTTTGAAAGACTTTGTTGATAGTCATGCATAATAATTTGTTCATGGCAAGTCAGTTATATTTCTTAAGAACAGCTTAGAGATTCAGCAGTTATATGCCTGGATAATGATGGTTACTACTAATCTAGCTGGACAAAATGTGTATTTACAGAATAATACTCTACCCAACATAAGCAGAAGTCATATTCTTCTCAAGAATACACGGAGCATTAACAAGAATTGGTAATCCAGTAGACCACAAAACAAACTTCATTATTGAAAATAAAATTTATATCTTACAAAGTAAATTATTCATCCACAATGGAACAAAATTTAAATAACAGCAGAATGAAATATAGGTATTTCAAAAATATGTGGAAATTAAACATCATACTCTGGAATAACCAACAGGTAAAAAAAGAAATCAAATGAAAATTTGAAAATATTTTGAGATGAATGAAAATAAGGACCACACAAAAGTTATGAGATTCCTTCAAAGCAGTGACTAAAGGAAAATTCATAGCTTTAAATTCTAATAATAAAGATAAAGCAATGATCTCAGAACAATAACCTAAGCATTCACCTGATGACACTGAAAAAAATAAGAGCAAATTAAACCTAAAGAAAGTAGAAGGAAGGAAATAATAATCATTAGAGTGATAATTAATCAAAAAGAACATGAAAAAGAGGTAGAGAAAATCAGTGTAAACAAAAGTGATTTCTTTGAAATGAGCAACAACATTCATAGATCTTTGGCTAGACTAAGATAAAAAAAGAGCAAAGAATCAAATTACTAAAATCAGAATCTTTAAGGAAGATATTTCTATTGAATTTAGAGAAATAAAAATATTACAAAGGTATAATATTAAATGTATGCCAGTATATCAGATACATTAAAGATAATAGAAATACAAAGATACAAACTCCAGAAATTACCTCAAGAAATAGAAATTTTAAACAGATCAAAAGTAAATCAATATATTGAATTAGTAATAAAAAAATTTCCCCCAGTGAAAACTCCGGGTCCAGACGTCCTCATGGTGAATCAAAATATATAAAAAAGAATTAATTCCAATTCTTCATAAATTCTCTAAAAAATAGAGGAGGAGGAACATTTTTCAATTTACTCAAAGTTCAGTATCACTCTGTTATCAAGCCATAGAAATATATTACAAGACAAGAAAATGACAGACTCTTTTGCTAATAGGGACAAAAAAAACCTCAACAAAATATTAGCAAACTGAATTCAGCAACTAAGGGGTTATACCAATGATCAAGCAGTATTCACTCCAGGTTTGTTAAATATCTGAAAATTAATTAATGTTATATATCACATCAATAATCAGGAAAAAACACATGATCATCTCCATGGGCATGGAATATACTAGGGATAAAAGTAACTTCCTCAGCTTGATAAAGAGCATCTATAAAATACCCAGTTATTACCATTCTTAATAGCAACAGACCAAATGCATTCTTCCTAAAGTCTAAAAAAGAAAGGAATGTTCACTCTTACTAGTTTTATTTAAAAATTTACTGGAGATTCTAACTAAGGCACTAATAAAATAAAGTTAAATAACATGCATCCTGATTGATTGGAAAGGTAGAAGAAAACCATTTTTATATCAAGATAACATGATCCTACAATAAAAATTCCAAATAATCCACCAAAAGAAGATATTAGAATTAATGTACAAATTAAGCAAGCTTACAGAGTATGATAAAAATATAAAAATTAATTTCCTCATATAAATTTTCTGAAAATAAAACTTTATAAATAGTTCCAATTCTAAGAATTTTTAAATATTATAGTTAGAATTACATTTAACAAAAATTACAAAATTTATATCATGAAAACTACAAAAAATGTTCTGAAACAATTTAAGACTTAGACAAATGGAAACACACCCTTGTCTATGGATCAGAAGACAATATTAAAACAGAACTAAAACCATAAAACCCTGAAAAAAAAATACAGTATAAGAGTAATTCTATGTGACCAGGTCTGTAGGCTTAATGAGAAGTGATTCGTGATGGGTACATAGATTATTGTTAACATGATTAAATAACCTAAAATTGATTGTTGTAGTTGTTACGCAAGCCTGAATATTGAATCATATGGTACGTGAATATCTCATTGACACTAAGAATTTTCCTAATTTGTTCCAAGGTATTGCTGGTGTCATAAATCTAAAAGCATTGCAAAATAAAAAAGAAATCAATAGTTTGATTTTCTAGTTATATGCTGTTTATATTAGGTCTTAAGTTGTTTTCTACTTCTATCATTATAGTAAGGTTTGATGCTATAGAGCAGGGTTGTCAAACTCATTTTCACCAGGGGCCACATTAGGCTCACAGTAGCCTTCAAAGGGCTCAATGTAATTTCAACTCCTTAACAGTTAAGGAGTAATTCCATTTATACAGTCCTAAAATTATTTTGGCTCTTTGAAGTCAACTGCGAGGCTGATGTGGCCCCTAGTGGAAATGAGCTTGACACCCCTGCTACAGAGAATAGGGGGATTTGGTACACTATTTAGATCAATAGATTATATACAAGTTCCAGCACAAATAACACCTCTTTTTATTACAAAATCTTTTATTACAGAGTCATAAGCCTGTAATTCTGTAACATAACGATATCACACTCAAGCACAGAGTATGCCATTTTAGGTGAAATGTTCAGATTAAAACTATAAATTATTACACCCAGATTATTACCCTATCAACCACACTCAAGCAGGCATTACTGCTGCCAGACCCTGTAGTTTAACATTGGTCAGTTTGGTTGTGAAGATCACAAGGTACACTCTGAAGACACCTCAAGATCTAGGAAGATATGAAGAGTGATGAGAAAAGGGAATTAAATAGCCCCCTGTTCCTACTTCATTCTGAATACTTAATTGCAGGCTCCACTTGGTGGGATAGGCAGAGGAGGGAAAAGGGGGGACAATTGAGACAACTGTAATAAAATAACAATAAAAATAATTCAAAAAAAGGAAGCGAATAAACTCAACCTCCAGTCAATTTAAAAACTTTATTTGGCTGGCCAAGCAAAGAATTGAAACAAGATTTCTAATTGCATAATTCTCTATTCAGTGAATCTGTACTTCAGTCTGCTGTATTTAAGGATATTTAATGGTTTTGTGTACTACAATATTGTGCAAATACAAATCATATCTATATAACAAATGTGAACTATTTCTGAATGTATTTTTGATATTTATTTTCAATTGTCATTCTTCCACTATTATCTCACTAATATTTGTTGAATAATTTTATTATTTTGACTAGTTCTTTGGGGAATCTGGCCACCTCTTCCACTTTGGTCCTGACTTTTAGAAGCCACCGAATGCAGTATCACGCTTTCCGGCTGCTGGAGAAAAGGAACACTGATAGCACAGAAGAGGGTAGATACACAGGCAAAGACAAAGTCTCTTTGGGTATACACCCATTTAGGAGCCTATCTCTTTCCCTTTCTTATGGGAAGCTTTAAGCAAGTCAGCCTTGATATGTATATAAGTTCGTTTGCATTGAGAAACTTATACAAGAGTAGTGAACTCATATGTAAATAGAAGTCATGATATAAGGTAGAAAGCAACTTCTGTGGTGTTTGGATGCCTCAGCCCAGTTATATCTGAGTTTAATCTTATCACTTTGGTCCCAGTTCCAAAACCACTTAAAATTATTCATAATTTTGTTATTTAAATTTTTTTATTGTTGCTCAAGTACAGTTGTCTCCACTTTCCCCCCAACCCCCCATCCCAGCCATCCCCACTCCTCACACTTGATCCTACCCCCCTTTGGTTTTGTCCATGTGTCCTTTATACATGTCCCTGAAATCCCTTCCCCCTTTCTCCCCATAATATCCTCCCATATCCTCTCTGGTTGCTGCCAATTTGTTCTTTCACTGCCTCAGTTATATTTTGCTTACTTGTTTTGTTGATTAAGTTCCACTTATAGGTGAGATCATATGGTATTTGTCCCTCACAGCCTGGTTTATTTCTCATACCATAATGCTCCCCAGTTCCATCCATGCTGTCACATAGGGTAGGAGCTCCTTCTTTCTTTTTGCTGCACTGTATTCCATCATGTAAAAGTACCATAGTTTTGTGGGTTTTTTTTTTTGTGTGTGTGTGAGTACAAAAACACGAAGTAAGTTTAATGCAAAGTAAGTAATAATGCAAGTTTATTCTTGCATTATTATTTCTTAATTATTACATTAATTTCCATAGGAATGCCTGTAAACCTCCTTTTCCCTACCCCTGTATTGTATGTCAACCATAATTGATATTTTTTAAAATTTCATGTATTCTCTTTTTTAAATTTTATTTTAATTATTGTTCTTGTACAGTTTTCTGTCTTTTACTCCCATCCCAGCCCACCACCCCAGCCATCCCCACCCCCCTCCCATTTCCACCCCCCCTAGTTTTTGTCCATGTGTCCTTTATACTTGTTCATGTAAACCCTTCCCCCTTTCCCCTGAAATTCTCTCCCCTCTCCCCTCTGGTGACTGTCAGCCTGTTCTCAGTTCCATTCACTTACTGATGGGCACTTAGGCTGCTTCCAACACTTAACTCTTGTAAGTTGTGCTGCTATGAATATTGGGGTGCATAGGTTCTCTTCGATTGGTATTTCAAGGTTCTTAGGGTATAATCCCAGCAGTGGAATTACTGCATAAAAAGCAGTTCCATTTTAGTTTTCTGAGGAAATTCCATACTGCTTTCCACAATGGCTGCACCAGCCTATGTTCCCATCAATAGTGCACTAGGGTTCCCTTTTCCCCACATCCTCTATAACACTTATTTGTTGCTTTGTTTATGATGGCCATTCTCACAGGTGTGAAGTGGTATTTCATTGTGGTTTTAATTTGCATCCCTCTGATATCTAGTGATGCTGAGCATCTTTTCATATGGCTCTGGGCCTTTTGCTTGTCCTCCTTAGAGAAGTGTATGTTCAAGTCTTTGCCTATTTTTTAAATTGAGTTGAAAACTCTATAGACTCCACCAAAAAATTGCTTGACCTAATAAATGAACTTGGCAAAACTGCCAAAGTCAATATTCAGAAGTCAAAGGTATTTTTGTACACCAACAATGAAATATCACAAATCCAGAAAAAAAATCCCATTTGATATAGCAACAAGAAAAATAAAGTACCTAGGAATAAACCTAACCAAGGAGGTAAAAGACCTGTACTCAGAAAACTACATAACACTGAGGAAAGAAATTAAGGAAGACACAAACAAATGGAAGCATGTACCATGTTCCTGGATTTGAACAATTTAATATCATCAAAATGTCCATACTACCCCAAGCAATTTATAGATTCAATGCAATCCCTATTAAAGTACCAATGGCATATTCCACAGATATAAAACAAACATTTCAAAAATTTATATGGACTATAAACGACCCTGAATAGCTGCAGCAATTTTGAGAAAGTAGAACAAAATAGGAGGGATCACAATACCTGATATCAAACTGTATTACAAGGCCACTGTAATCAAAACAGCCTGGTACTGGCATAAGAACAGACATACAGACTAATGGAACAGAACAGAGAGCCCAGAAATAAACCCAAGTCTCTACAGTCAATTAATATTCAACAAAGAGGGAAAAAGCATAAAATGGAGTAAAAATAGCCTGTTCAAAAAATGGTGTTGGGAGATATGGACAGCTACATGCAAAAAAATGAAACCTGACCACCAATGTACACCATACACAAAAATAAATTCAAGGTGGATAAAAGACTTAAGTGTAAGTCATGACACTATAAAAGTCCTAGAGGAGAACATAGGTGGGAAAACCTCAGATATTCCTTGCAGCAATATTGTCACCGATATGTCCCCTAGAGTAAGGGACATAAAGGAGAGAATAAACAAATGGGATCTCATCAAAATAAAAAGCTTCTGCATGGCTAATGAAAACAGCATTAAAATGAAAGAGAACCAACTGTATGGGAAAACATATTCCTCAGACAAGGGTTTGGCCTTCAAAACATATAAAGAACTCACATGACTCCACTCCAGGAAGACAATTTCGATATTTTCAATTGCTGTTTTACTCTTATTTAATAATAATATGCCTCCTGCCATTACCAGTGACAATTACGCTTGAAAATGTACTAAATTAATGGCAGTCTCTCTTAGACTGTCCTCTGTGGTAGTAGCAATGTTCTCCCTGGGTGTTTTCTCCATATAATTAGTTTGCTTCACTCAAAGTCAGCGTTTCAATACCATTCCGCCAGCCCATGAGAGAACACATGACCTCATGGAAGACATTTTGCAGGGTACAGAGGATGCGGTCCTCTTACCAAACCATCCCCCTCAAACTGGGGTTTGACCACTGGCCCTGACACAGTCACAGCGGTGCATGTCTTGAAGACCTTCAGGGTATCTGATTCAACCTACGACCAGTAGCCCTGGCAGGAACAGGGTCAGGAAAGTACTAAAAGAGAGAAATGAAGTCCATAGCTGACCGCCCTGGAAGAACCTAGATACTGGGGGAAACTTGAAAGTTTCAAAGGCATTCAAAGAGCAGGGCCAGCTGAGAGCTAGAACCCAGGGATGCCTGCTTCAAAGGGAGGTACCGGGTAACAGATGGTGTGAAGGCATAGTCAATGAAATCAATCTCAGAATATGAATCATATGTCCCTGTGAGTTCCATGCATTGCTCTGTATGTATAACCATAACTTTGAGATGTGAAAATATTAATTCAATACATTTTGTCTTTCTCATGTAAGACACTTGAATATAACTTGCTCTATTGAATGCATTCAGTATTGTGTTTCCTGGCTTTTTATAAACACAATTTTGTTCAGTGTTACTGACAAATTCTCTAAGAAAGAAAATTAGATGCAACTGCTTTCATTAAATTTCCCATGATAGAAGGAAAGAGGTGACTGTCACTCAGAATGCCAAGGGAAAAATGTCAGTAAAAAATCTGTGAAAAGTATGCATTTGGCTCTTAGCCAGACCCACACTTTTGGTATTTTGGCTACAAATTAAAGTTTTTGTGAATTTATAAAAGTGCTTAAAATTTAGGGTCTGGCATAAATAACACCCCATTTTTCACAAAATCTTTTATTATAGTATCATCAGAATGTAATTCTGTAACATAAAAATATGCTCAAGCACACGGAATTTTAGGTAAAATGTTCAAATTAAAACTATAAATTATTACACCCATATAATTACCTTACCAACCACACTCAAGCAGGAGTTACTTCTGCCAGACCCTGTATTTGACACATCTTTTAATTACCTAAATTCTCTATGCCAAAACTGGAAAAATTCATATGAAATATTTATGAGTTGGAAGGTATCCTGGAGGGAAGTAGCAACGTCAATGGATTGATTAGGATTCAAAAGTACAGAAAAATTATAATGTGTCTAATATACATGTCAATTTTTAAAACAAGGATTTATACGTATATGGTTATTGTTTTCTTTAACATGCCTTTCTTTCTAGTTGCTACATAGCCATACTCGGGTGTAAAAAAAAGGGGGGGGGACATTAAGTAGTAGAAATAGCATCCTCCTTGAAATATAAAACCCTAAGATCGAAATGTAAATATCAATAATACATTGAATCAAGAATTACCAGTTACATTCTCATATCCTCATTTCTTATTTAACTGTATTTCAGAATCTACAGTACGTTTTCACTTTTCAAAACACCCAAAATATTATTTTAAATATGTGCCGCATGATAGTTCTTTTTTAAAAGTTCAGTAATGTAGCTTATTTTGATAGCAAACAGAATCATGTTTTATAATAGGGAGTTACTTTACAAAATTTTTCAAACTTCTAATAGTAACGAAATGATCACAAGTTTATTGCAATTAAAATATAATTAATGATACAAGTTCTAATTCTTAATTAACATTGATAAAAATTCAGAAGATACTTTGTGATGTGTAAAATTAACTTGACAATCATATCTTACATATCTATTATCTGTGTCAGAAAACAGATTCATTAAATATATTTTCATTATATTCTTCAATGAGTCATGGATGAGTGGCCAACTTTTATTATAATTAATATGTACTAGTTCCTTAGCAATCATTTATATAAAATATTCTATCAGGTTCTGTTTTTTTTAATTTTCTCTATATATACATATAATTAGAAACTATATTTTATTAATATTATGATGAAGTTTTATCAGTCCATCTTGTAACTGTAGACCCAGGAAATATAAAGGGATCATTTGATTGGCATAACATTTGAATAAAAATTGGGTGGATCCCTATCCCTAACTATCAGTTTAGCTTTTGCTGCTCATAAAATCTAGCCAAACCTAGTTTCTTAAAACAACACTCACTTAAGTCACAGGTCTATGGCTTGACTAGGAATCTTTACCCCCCTCTTGTCAGCTGTGTTCATCTTAGTCTGTCTCTTTCACAGTTTTGGGGCCTCATGAGTTTTGAGTTCTGAGTTGGAGTGACCTGACTCAGCCCCTGGTGACCTGTCAGCCTCCGTCAGGACAGCTCAGGTTGTTCACCCAGAGACAGCAGGTGTCCCATGAAAGAGCAAGTGTGCACAGCCTGTTAAATGCTAGACTTGGAAGTGGCACAGTGTAATTCTGATCACATTCTACCAGCCTGAAATTATCCCAAGACCTGTTGGGATACGAGGGTAGAAAAATAAAATGAGAGACGCAGGGTCACGTGGAACGTGCAGACACGGGAAGGGTTGGAGAAATGACACAATTTCTGTCCTCAGTCTATCAACTTTTGAAGCCTCACTCTGAATGAGACTTTAAAGTTTTATAAGCTTCCAAATTACAATAACTCCCATCATATTCTACCCCT
This sequence comes from Anoura caudifer, assembly GCA_004027475.1. Classification (NCBI taxonomy): domain Eukaryota; kingdom Metazoa; phylum Chordata; class Mammalia; order Chiroptera; family Phyllostomidae; genus Anoura; species Anoura caudifer. The sequence goes on from PVKU01008004.1 coordinate 10,628, forward strand.
TTACTTAGCCTCTGCTCTCTCAAAATAACCACTGCAACAAAAACACGTAAGTTGGCCCTGGTCAGGGTGGCTCAGTTGGTTGGAGCAATATCTTGTAAACTGAAAAGTCACTAGTTAAATTCTGTCAGAATGGATGCCTAGGTTTTGGGTTTGGTCCCCAGTCGGGACGCCTGTGAGAGGCAATTGATTAATGTTTCTCTTCCTCTCTTTCTCCCTCACTTCCTCTCTCTCTCTGAAAATCAGTAAGTATGTCCTCAGGTGAGGATTAAAAAAAAAGCCTCTGCTGGTTGACAGAGGACTCTAGAGGCCAGAATCCCCCAAAACTGATGATATCTTTAACTGAAATATTTATCATGAGAGATCTGTGTTAATAATTTGTCTTAAGAATATTGACAATATGGCCTTTAGCACATGCCTATAAATACTGGGGCATAAAGTATTAACAATCATAGTTGTGCCCTAAGTGAAGGATCTGAGGGAAGCTTACATTTCTTCCCATTCTATTCATTCTCATACATATACACAAATTATAAAAAATGCCCGCACATGTAAAAACACAATGACTCCCCTCCCTGTATCCACACTTCCTTGTATTTCCTTTGCAATTCCTCCTATCAAGAGATTATTTTCCTGTTCCCTGAATATGTGCTGGGCTTGTGACTTCCTTTGATGAACATACAGTATAGCCAAAATGGCAGTGTGCCAACTACGAACCCAGGCACTAAAAGAACTTACACACTTTTGCTAAACATCTTGGAACCATTCTGTGTTGTGAGTTCAAGTCCAGGCTAGTCTGCTAATATCTTTAATAAGAAATGCCACACCCAGCTACTTCATCACACTGGGTAACATCTAAAAAATCTCCATTTATGCGAATGAATCCCATGGGGACAGCCAGTCTTAACTAACCTATCAGCTTATCAGAGACACCTTCGTGCAACCAACTGTGACTGCTCAAACCTAGGTCTGATTGTCAACAATGCCTAATAACTAACAGATATATCTTAAAAAGTAGTTCTAAGGTTAAACTACTGTATATAAGCATCATTTTATAACTAAAATTGACAAAACTCATGTGTAAATGTGCCAAATAATAAAAAATGAAGATAATTATTCAATACACATCTCACCTCCCTCCTATCATTGACTAGAAAATGGTTTTAAGAATTTAGCATCATTCCAGTAGATTTTAATTATGTGCATTTTTATTCTTTCCATAGTTTTAATGTTATTTCTCAATGATTCATTCACAAATTTGATCAAATGGATGGACCAGTATGAAAAAATAAATACATACTGATGAATTAATTCCTGTAGGACTTTTGTATTTTAAATCCTAGCCTGGTATATGCACTGCCAAAGTATTTAGTTACTAGTTTGAATTCCTTTTTCCTAGACATATACTTTGCTTTAGTCAGATAAACTATGAATTTGAATTAGATCGCCCTTGTTTTTCTTTTCCACCTGTCAAACTCTATCTCAACGACAGCAAAATCTTAATTGTCTTCCTTGACCTAATTTTCACTCAAGTGGCTAGATAAAAGGGAGTGAAAAATAAATTATGAAACCATCAGATACAGCACAAGAATGTAAATATGAAAGAGGTTAATGAGAGGACAAAGATCAAACAAGCTAAACCGAAATAACAAGCTTACTCTTTTTAATGACTGCAAATGTTCACAAGACTTTTACTTTTATCTTCTGAAATAAAACATCTTAAAACACAACGAATTACACTGAAATATGAATGAATACCTCCTCATGGCCAGGGTCCATTGCCCTGATGTTTATATCAGAAGCTTGTTTTTCACAAGTCCCTCTACAGCAGAGCTCTCTATCAGATCACAGTGGTTGTTTTTTGTTTGGTTGTTCATTGGAAAGATGTATTCAGTAGGACTGCAGAGAAATGATCACCTTCTAATACACTCCCTATGTCGGGATTGTGTGAGCTCACCATTGATTACCTGAACAAAACTGAAAGAGAAACATCGGATGACCTCGTGACTCAGGAAACTACCTTAAGTCCCATGGTCAATCCCTGTGGCCATTATACATATTTCATAGAGAAATTTGCATTTCAATATTGGACTGTACCATTAATTTGAGATACATAAATAATTTTAAAAATAATAATAGTCAATGTGCATTTTGAGAAATCTAGCTATTAACTCTCAAATAAGATGGGATGAATTTTATAAACCACATTTTCTGCAACTGGAATATTGCTGTAGCATGTTACAGCTCAGTCTCATGGATATACAAACACTAAGAACATCTTGGAAACTTGTTTCTTAAAAGGGCTTTATATATTAAGAAATTATATACAGGAGTATGGCATAAATAACACCCCTTTTTATTACAAAAATTTTTATTACAAAATCATAAGCATGTAATTCTGTGACATAAAAATATCACATAAAAGCACACATATGACATCTTAGGTGAAGTGTTCAAATTAAAACTATAAATTATTAAACCCATTGTTATTAACCTACCAACCACACTCAAGCAAGCCTTACTTCTGCCGGACTCTGTAGATATAAAAATATATATTTATAAAATTTTAAATTCAAGCAACTTGAAGATATCATGATTGATGTACATTAAACTTTATTTTTGTGTATAGTGGCATTTTCACAAATAATATAAATTTTTAAACCAGTAAGTAATTTTTCTGTGATGCTCTTTCATTTTTTTCTTGCATGGAGTTTCTAGGTTGTATATCTCCTGTTTAGCTTCGCATATCTGTTACATGAACTCTTTCCCCTTCTCACAAAGCTTTGGGTAAGTTAAAAGCTTTGGGTAAGCTTTGGCACAGCTAAAGAGAGGAAAGTTTTTAACACCCATATTGTAGGAATGAAAGTTCTGTTCCAGTAAAGTTGTGATCTTCTGCATACATAACAATCACTTGATGAATTCATTAAAATTAAATTCTTCCCTGGCTGGTGTAGCTCAGTGGATTGAGTGCAGGCCTGCAAACAAAAGGGCCACTGATTCGATTCCTAGTTGGGGCACATGCCTTGACTGCAGGCCAGATCCCAATAGAAAGCGCGCAAGAGGCAACCACACATTGATGTTTCCCTCCTTCTCTTTCTCCCTCCCCCTCCTCTCTCTAAAAATAAATAAATAAAATATTTAAAAAATAAATAAATAAATGAATAAAATTTAATCCTTTTGCTTTACAACAGAAAATCAATACTGTTAGTTTGAGACACGGTCAAGGAATTCATGTGTTTAGTTTGTAATGTACACCACTCTTTGAGTGAATTTTAAGTCTGTAGCTTTTTAAAATGTTACAGAATTGTGATTTTCATTACGCAGTGCTTTAGAGGCTGGGAGTGGAGGTACTCTGTCTCTCCAGTCCTGCATGCTGTAGGCCATGTCCATACCCCCTGCTAGGTTGCATTCAGCTCAGTGAACGTGAAATATTGAGTAAACATGTCCTTTCTGACACAGTATGACTCTTGTCAATACTTCCTTCCATTTTATTGGCTTACCTTCCATAGTTCTAAGCTAGAGAAAGATGGGAGGTTGGAAAGTTCTTCAGTTCTGTTTCCCAGGCATTAAAGCTGTTCTGTGAGAGACTCTGAAGCATGTTTTTCAGTTTGTTTATACTCAAATAAATGAAGATGTGCTCCAGATTCTGTTGTGTTCTGTAAGGCTCACTTCTGAACCATTTGTGTGTGTGATCTCCACAGAAGGATATGAAGAATGATACTCTTTCAACCATATTATATGTGGTTTGTCCAGAAGTCATTCAGTCATGTAACAGGAAAAATAGAGACATTTATTGAAGATACAAGATACAAGAAACATTGTATATAGGACAATGATGCCTAAGTCTCCTCAAAGCAGGCACCTTGGGAGACCTCACACAGTTCTCCCAATCACCATCAGCTTTCCCATTGTATTTCCCCGAATCTCACTGATAGTCTGAATCTCTTTCTTTTCAAAGGTGATTTTAGTTTTGGGAAAAGTCAGAAGTAGCAGGGTACCAAATCTGGGCTATAGGAGGGGGGCACTGAGTCATCTGGGTGATTTGATGTTTTGCCAAAAAAAAAAAAACCTATGCCTGAAATGTGATGCATGAGCAGATGCGGTGTCCTGATGGAGCTGCCAATCACCAGTTTCCCACAGCTGTGGAATTTCTGAACCTTTGAAATAGTTTCCACAGAGGAATGTTCAGGCTTAATGCAAAATTTGAAGCAGATTCATTGTTTTATTCTCAGTCATTTTGAATGTGAACAGTACACATGTCATTCAATGACATCTACTGCTCCCACTGACTAGTACAATGAAGTTGTCACTGTTCACACATGCCTATTCCAGGCCACTCTCCTTGGCTACCAGGTTACATTGATGCCGTGCAAACCTTTCTTGTTATATTAATAATGGCTGCATTATTTCCAGACATACCTCATTTAATCATAGTGCTCTTTATCAGCAAATACATTCTACAATAATTTGTAAAGGCATACATTGGTATAAAGACTTTGACTATACTTATATTCAGAAGTTGACTTTTCTTGTCTTTTAAAAATTTTTATTGTATGCCCTGGCTGGTATAGCTCAGTGGATTGAGTGCAGGCTGCAAACCAAAGGGTCACTGGTTCAATTCCCAGTCAGGGCACATGCCTGGATTGTGGGCCAGGTCCCCAGTAGGGGTCACACCAGGCAACCACACATTGATATTTCTCTCCCTCCCTTTCTCCTTCCCTTCCCCTCTCTCCAAAAATGAATAAATAAAATCTTTTAAAAAATAAAAAGTAATAAAAATTATATTGCATTTTTCATTATCATTTATCTCCTTTATACACTTTTCCACTTACCCCTACCTTCCCCACTCAGTTGACTTTTATTTTTAATACATTTTGATTATGCTATTACAGTTGTCTTACTTCCCTCCTTTATTCCTCTCTGCCCTGAACCCCATCTCCCACCTGCATTCCCCCCATTAGTTCATGTCCATGGATCATACATATACTTTTTTGGCTTCTCCATTTTCCACATTATTCTTAACCTCCCCGTGCTTATTTTGTACCTACCATTCATGCTTATTTCCTATACCTTTACCTCCTTTCTCCCCCTCTCCCTCCCTGCTGATAAACCTCCATGTGATCTCCATTTCTGTGATTCTGTCCCTGTTCTTGTTGGCTTAGTTTGCTTTTGTTTTTTTATTTTCTTACGTTTAGTTGTTGAGAGTTGTAAGTTTGTTGTCATTTACTGTTCATATTTTTTATCATCTTTTTTTCTTAGATAAGTCCTTTTAACATTTCATATAATAAGGGCTTGTTGACTTTTAACAGATATTGTAGATCTGTTACCTCTAGTTTTCTTTTTCTTTTTTAAAAAATATTTAACCAGGAACAAAATCTCAGCATTTCATAATTACATATTAGTATAAGGCATGATTTAATATAAAGTCTTGATTCAACATTATTTCTGCCAGAAAAACTAAAAAAGAAAACTACAATAATATATATTGTTATGTTTCAAACTACAAACAAACATCATATTCAACTCTAAATCTAATGGCTAGTGACTTTTTTGTTTATTTTGATGTGTATTTCATAGTATTATATATAATATAAATTAACAGTGTGTGTGTATATATATATTTATATACATGTTGTGTGTTCATCTTTGGCAGTTTTCCTTCCTCTCCTCTGAATTCTAGGACCCAGGATGGGAGAACAGTAAAACTGCTGGTGACAGGGGCACAGGGAAAGAGGACAACACATTCCACACACTATGTATGGCCTATCTGAACTTTCATCCACATTCACAACCCTATTCAAACTTTACCAGTCTAAGCAAGTTACATGACCCGCACCAATCAATCATCAGAGGCCAGAATCATTGAACTCTACTAGATTTTCAGGACAAAATTGAAAGATTTTAAGCAAGTTGTGTCTACCACACTGGCTTCATGTTATCATGGCAAAAGGTACATCTGCTTTTAAACATATTAATAACATTACAAGTGGCTACATAATCCAGAAAATTTTATATTGGAATTAATCTCTTAGTGTTGTGTTTATTGAATATCTTGACTCCTTTTTAGGTTTGATGTAACATTTTAATTGTGTTATTTTCTCATATTTTACTCTGGAACTGCCAAATATTCTTTGAGTTTGTACTGTTTTGTATGCTGCTACGAGATGCTAAGATTTCACCTTTCTTAGAAGTTTAATGAACATTGGTGGCTGTTCTAGTCTATTTGTTTGGTGAGAAGTTTATCTAACGGCTGCCTAATGAAGCATACATCCCCTTATGGTGATGCTGCTGCTTTGCCATGTGAGGCAATAATAGAGAATTCTAGTGTGGATTTTAATTTAGTCCCCATGATGAGTGTTTCAGTGCTGTAAATGCCAGATTTCTCCTGGAAAAAATGTGTTTGACTTGGAGTTCAAAGGCCAATACTTTATTTTATGTACCATTGGTTTCACCTTTATTTGATTTCTCTTTTGATCTCATCCGCTGGAAAGTTAGTTATACAAAATAGGCCTTATTTCTTCTTTTCTTAGCAATGATAATATATCAAAGACAAGAGGTGATTAGATAGTTTGACAATGTGATTGGAGCGTGGTTGATGGTGTAAGACTTTCCTCTCCAGAATCCTTTATCCTTTATCTGCTGTCTGAGGGAGAAACATCCAACTCCACAGCTAAGAGCAGATCAAGAGGTTTATTTATTTATTTATTTATTTATTTTATTTTATTTTAATAAAGTCCACAATCATTTGGGTCTTTAGTGGATCTCTGCAGTGACATATCTGGCACTTTTTTACATTTCACCATGACGTTGAAAATGTATTGTTTTGTTAGGTTTTCAATTGTAATCTTAAAAAAATCAGCGTAATACATCCTGAAGCACCCAAATGACCATTGTAGTGACAAAGTAAAATAAATGAATTCAGTGCTCACAGGTCTGTTTGCTTTCGAATTTATGATGATTTTTGAGCATACTAGAGATCAAACGAGGTACAGTGGCAGCGCAAAGGACATTTTTACAGGAATTTAAGGACAAATGTTTGTTGAGAATGGTTGCCATTGGTCTGGTCAAGATGGCAGAGTTTATAAAACAAAGTGGAGTCACACACGTCAACCCAGATGGCTGCCAGTCAGCCATGGCACTTTGGTTCAACAGCGAAACTAAGTTGCACTAGACATATTTGGCAAGGAGACACATCTCAGATATCTGCACACATGGTTAGAACAGATGTGTCTGCATAGTGGGACCACCCACAGGTAGGATCCAGAGGGATTCCCCGCTTGCCATAAGGGGTGTCAAGACGCTTATTAAGAGACCCAGAAAGGTGAAGTACACCACTCTCAAGGGTATAACTGAGGCAGGCTCCAGACTGCTGCTGAGACAGCCCAGCTCCACAGGCCAGGGTGCTGCTCATGACGTGATGATGTCCCTTAGCATCAGCCACCAGAGGCTCTGCCTTGCTGGGCTGAGGACTTCGCCCACCCTGCTTCCCACCTGGCTCCAGAAACCCCTCCTTGCAAGATGCAGTCAACTCCCTTGCCCACTGTGCTGTCTCCCTGACCTACAGACTGAGACTCTGGGACTCGGGTTCATTATTCCCCATTGATTTCTGTGTGTGTGTTATATTTCTCTGAGATTGTTGGAGTGTGAGTAGAATATTAATATATGTTGATGTTCTGCTTTGAGTGAACCTGCATTCAATAAAAGCTGAGCAGATAACATAGTTACCTCGTGTGACCCTTGTCAATTCCTTGGTGCCAGGCTGCTCAGCAGGCAGCTAGCAAGCAGTTGCCCAGCTGACTCATAAGAAAGACTATGTCACAAACATATGCTTGTGACAATATTTCAGAAATTAAGCCATATTAAGTCATCTCATGGCAGTATATTTAGGACAAAGCCAAAAGTACTTAAAGGTAATGATGGACAAAACCACAAGAAAAGCATACACTTTGCTCAGATTCTGGTTTTGTACATTTGAACTTGAACCTTTTTTTAAATTATTAAAGCTAGTCATAAATAATAATTGCAAAAACATTTCAATAGTACTTTAAACATTCCATATGACATTATACAATACTTTATCAAATGCATTAACTCATCTAAATGAATCGCATATGGTGAAAATGATATCACCATTTAAAAAAAAAGCAATGACCAAAGAATGATAGTAAAATATTTTTCATAATATTCAGAGACTAATATAAATAAAATATTTTGATTCTTTCACTAGAAAAATCATTTTACTACATTATACAACCTTAATTTTAGCAAAAACTGTTCTTTTCCCATTGAGTCAGTAGTTGAATTGTGCAATTTTAATACTGCCTGTATCTTACTCATAAACTTTTTGAGTTTCTGATTTTAAGAGTTGTAAGATAAATTAATATAAGCCTACTTTTACTACCCTATATTTTAAGGTTTATTGGAATATCAAAGTGTGAAAAATTGGAGTGCACAAAAATATTTGCTTGCCACACCAATGTATGAGTTTAATTAAAACTCGTGTTTCCTTCCAATTAATTTTCTCACCTCATATCTTACTTTCTACCAACAATCCATTCTACTACAGTACAAATAGCTTAAATTTTTTCAGAGAAAAATATGAAAATTATAAGGTCACAGTGTCTTTGCACATGCTCATCCTTCTATCTAGAATAATTTTCTACTGGAAATTTCTTGGCTCTTCTCAAGGGTCATACACTTGGGGAAGTCTTCCTGTGTAACTCAGTGTGAAACTGGGCTCACCTCAAATTCCTAATTCCTGCCTCTCACATTTACTTTTTATAAAATGCCCCTTCTTCTAGTTGTCCATATCCTTTACATATTCATGTTGTTTACTCTCTTCTATCACTAGAATATAAACCTGATAAAATAAAGATGTTTGCCTATTTTGTTACCTGTATACCTGGTGCACAGGTTATACAGATTTTTTATTAGTTTTCTTTCTACCATACTCACTTAAAACAAATGCTTTTCTATAGAGTAATTAAATAACTTTGGAGGGATATTAGAAAGTTATCTATCTTTTTCAAAGCTGTTAAGAGGAGGTAGATCCTAATTAGTCATTGACATGTAATCCGATTCAGTTAAAGACAGATAACATATATGTACACACTGGTGTTTAAGTCAGTGTTCAAATGCTAGAGAAATAATTTGAGATTTTGCTAATGTCAAATCAAATATTATGAGTATATCAACTCCACTCAGAAATCAGAGTTAGTAGTAATTCCAAATTTCCAAACTTCTGTATTATTCCTTTCTTATTAATATTAATTTATTTTGTATATATTTTACATGTATAATATTTTAATTTTAAATTGTCCTATTACATTCTAAATAACTACAAGGAAAAACATACATGAGCTTGGAAGTAATTTTACTCAATAAACATTTGGGCAAATGAATTCAAATAAGTGAATTCCGTGGTAAAATCTACTTTTCTTTCAGACTGATTTGTGGGCAGAGTCTGAGGCACAGGAAAAAAACCCTTCTTCAAGGGAACATAGTTGACAAATGAAAGATTCTCCTTGCATGACCTTAAAATAATCTAATATTTCTCCGTTATTGCACTACGGAATTGCTGCAGTTTTATTTTTGGTCCTGACTGAACAAGGGCTCACCTTTTGATGGTTGCCATTTTCCGCTTTGTGTGGATAATAACTGACTTGACATTTGTGGTGCTCCAATGTGTCTTTCTTAATGTGAAAGACTCATCTGCGCATTAATGAACTGGCTTGATGTATCTGCCAAACCTTTCAAAGAAGCAATTAAGTCCGTAAGAACTTGTATGAATGGCACAATTTATTGTAATCTAAGCAGCACAAGAAGAGTAAACAAAAAGCAATTAATTTTTAAAGGTGGCAATCCAGGAGTACAACACAGAACCGCATATATTAAACCTATTTACATAGAACATAATAACAACATGCTAGTTTTTAAATGTCTCATCAAATTTCAAAGACTACTTTTGGGAAAATGATCAATGTTATTACTGCTCAAAAATATTTGAATTAATATATGGAATATCATTTTCATCTAGCAAACCAGAAAACTTAGACCGAAAATACATGAATATTCAGTGTTTTTTAGAGGCGTGGTGAAATGAATGCTACTTGACATATATAATGACATGGTAAGTTCCAATTATAACTTTGTTGATAAATTTTCTATACAGATGACAAACATAAGAATGCCATATACTCTAATTCATAAACTACGTTTAATAAATTAGCATAAATACAGTCAAGAAAACATTGGTGTCTGAGGATCACTATAGCATTTATTTATTTATTTTCATTCACCATGAAAGCAGATACCTGAAATGTCAACAGTACAGGAGTGATAAATTAAACTATCTTAATGCACCAGAAAAATTGTACATAGTACTTTAGGTAATGTTTATTCACCCAAAATTTGCTTTCCATTTTGCATGTGTTGAACACTTTTGTGCCAGGTGCCATGTAAACTGATACACACATTTCATTCTTACCAGGCTTATTTTAGTTGTAAGATCAAACATTTGTCTCAATTTACTGACAAAGATCATTTTGATTAAAGTAATTTTCTCAGGGTCACACTGTTCGTATGTGATTCAGCAAAGACCAGAATTATGTCTGATTAGAAAAAATCCATGTTCATAACCCATGAACCATATTGACCTTTCACTGATGTTATAAAATTACTCAGTAATAAGGAATATCCAAATACATTCTTTTTGTGTTAAATAAATGCTTAAGCTAGATTTTTATAGTCTAATAACCTTTTTGTAATTCTTTTTGCTTCTATTTTTGCTTGTTATGTTAGCAACATGCATAACTAGTTGACTAATTGAAACAGTTATTTGCACAATTTCATTTTTCTCCTAAGGGTTAAAACAGGATTTTGGTTTTTCAACTTCCTTGATTATCCTTAGAGAATCGACATTATATGAACCTGGACAGTTTGGAGGCTGACTTTTCAATCAGGGATTTGCATCTGTGTGGGGCTAGCTACATGTACTGTAGACCTATTTCCAAACCACACTTTTGGGGGAGTCAGAAACATGGGCAGTAGTCCTGAATGAGATGTGAAAAATTATAATCTAAATCCTTAACTTTTTATATGATCCAATTGAAAAATAATTGAAATTACCGTTATTCAGAAAATATTTTAAAATAATATAAAACACTATATACATTTGTATAAATGGAGTTATTTTAAAAATAAATTTGTTGTTTAATTTTTTAAGATCTAATATATTTTTAGATAAAGGGATATGGAGGGAGAAATACATAGAGAGAAACAGCAATGTGTTTGCCTCTCGCTTGCTCCATACTGGGGACCTAGCCCACAACCCAGGCATGTGCCCTGGCTGGGAGTTGAACCAACGACCCTTTGGTTTGCAGGCTGGCACTCAATGCACTGAGCCACACTAGCCAGGACTGGAGTTACTTTTTTTATTGTTCATTCTTTTTCCTCTTCCTTAAGACATATATTTTTTTAACTTTTTAGGTCACTCAGTGTCAATTTGTCAATAATGCCTTTATTGATTTGTTATACATGTCATGTTATCACTTGTATTCTGTTTAGAAACATATAATAGAATTGGACTGATGTTCTAAATTAAATATTTTAATGTTATTTTCATCTTCCATGACACTGAATTTTGTGAAGGCAGGGTAGGAAAGATACTGTTATAATCTTTACTATATCACAAGATATATATATGTGTGTGTGTGTGTGTATAGTGATGATCCTATAACCAGTTTTCCATCTATATCATTCAATGAATAAATAACTGAATAGGGACATGGTGGTCTCATGTATGTTTAAAACAAATGTGAGTTTATTTTGTTGTTACTTATTATTAAATATAACACACAATACAGGTAACCTCCCTTTTCAATAATTGGTGTTAGACCACATCTCTTTTGCAATAGACCTACATTAACACCTTTTTTCATTAACCTATAGAAATATGCAGAGAATTTTCACTTTTATTGAGAAAAGCAAAAGCAAAAACAGCATTCAGCACTTGTTTTGCAGCAGCCATTAAAGAGGCAGCGTGCACCTCAGGCAGCGAGAGTGGCCCCGCCAAGCGGCTTTACTGGGAACTACACTCAGCATCTCAGCATCAAGCCGCCGTCGCTTTGACCTGCATCTGTAAACAGTTAGGCTTTATTTTGATTTATTTTGTGTAGTCATTAGAAAGATATATGTTAAGATATCAGAATAGCCTAAGACAACTCAGGAGGGTATTAGAATTCACACAAAACTGGACATAATTAAGTGTTTTGATTGTGGTGAATAAAACAAAGACATTATGCATGCATTTAATTTGGGGTCTAGGAATACTAAAATAATATCCCATATAACTAATGGTAATTGTTTTTCGTTAATGTCCTTTTGGCTTATGAAAGTTTCATAGGAACATGCTGCTTCGGAATAGTGGGTGAAACAGTACGACAAAAAAATTGAAAGATTGATAATTTGCTCATGAAATTGCACTGATTTTTTAAACCTAACTAAAGCCCACTTGGTGGGTGATAGGAAATTTTTGGTTTTTCCAATGAGAAGTAGAAGAATACTTTCAGAATGAAGTATTTGTAGTATGCTGTTTTTCATAAAGATTAGTTTGACCTTTGAATCTAATTTAGACTTTTATTATATCTTCCTAATCATTCAAGGTGAGCATAGCATAGTGTAAGACAAAAGTAGGAATATTTTCCTTAAAAAATATCAAGTGCATATATTGACCAGTGGTAGCTCCTAACAACTTAATGACATACAGAAATTCAAAGAGGCATGTACTGATTTCTCCATGATTTCTAATGATATAATTAGTAATATAAAGACAGTTGCCACAATTTCTTAGGCTTTTCTCCCAGAATGTTGGTATTTTAGCTATGATCAGAGGTAAAACCTCATGCATATTAAAGCTAATTACAAATCTTTTTATTTAACTTTCTTTCCCTTTTTATACTGTTAGAATTTCAATAATCTTGGGGAAAATTATGAAGCATGTTAGCTATGTTTTCACTAGATATTGATGGGTGTGAAAAAAGTGAATTGACACTATGATTTGCCACATACTTCACAAATCTTCATAAATATTTGATGACTTTTTATTAAAAAATAAACAAAAATGATATAAAAGTAATTGAATCTTATAGCTGAGAGTAGGCATTAACTTTTCCTGTTTACATTTAGCATTTTCAAATGAATGGAAAATTTGACCAGGGTGATTTGAACTTACAGTGATTTATTTCTCACTCAAGATTGGTAAATAAAAAAATTTTCTTTTTACTCATAAAAGCAACATGCTTTGAAAATGTAATGATGAAAAATCTACCAACAAATAATGTGATAAAGCATATATATGCATGAATTAAATAAATTAATATCAGTTGCTTTGAGGAATATAAAAATCCCTTTAATCTCTTCCAAAGATTAAATGTGCTTAGAGGTACTTTGTAATTTACTGAGCATAGTTGTATAACTTATTTTGCTTATTAGTCTTTGTGATAAAATTGTGTTTTTTAACATACTAGCACAAGAGGAATAACATACAAATAAAATATTTTTTTTTCTTTATTTGCAAACATTACTGTCATATTGAGCTGACTGTTCAAAAAACAGCCCAATTTGTTTCATAGAAATAGAATACAGAGTTGAACGCCATTTGAAGACAACATGTTGATTTTTAGTATCTCGTACTCACGAACAGGAGTTGCAACAATAAAAGTGTACATGACGTGGTCTATCTACTTAAGCCTTTGACAAATTATGGAACTAAATGATATTAAAAAGAAACCTTCTGAAACTTCAGTTCTCTTCAGTAGGTTGTTATGGCATTTGTTTAAATTCCAAAGGTCATCCATTAAGGGAAAGAAAATATTGTTAATTCATAACACATCACGGTCATGACTGTGATGTGTTATGACTGTAATGTGTTATAAATTTGTAAATGTAGCAATATAAAAGATGTTGACAAAAATGATATTATAATAAAAGTGAAAAGAAAAATATCCAAAAATATGTCCTTAAATAGGTAATACGTGTTGGACATATAAGAAAGTATCATCTAAGTAAAATCTTAAGACTCAAAACAAAATTTTTAATTGCAATAATAAATTCTTATATAAATCTAACCATAGTTGATGGCAATAAGAAGAACTAATTAGTTAAAATATGTATTTGTATATTTTTCAGGTATATTCAGTAGCATAATTTTAAAGAAAATATAGTGTCCACATGTGATAAAATTATCATAATGTTATATTAAAATTATATATTCATATGTAGATAATAAATTATATGAACATAAAAGTCTAATAAAATATGTGCATATTTTAAAAAGTCAATGTGGGTTATAGTATGGCTTTAAAATTATGATTATTTTAATTTTCACTTTTATGCACATATATAAAATAGCTACAAAGAAAATTCATTGCTTTTGAAACTTGGGGAATAAAAGCAGTATTACATAAATATAGCAGAGGAAATCTTGTCAAATCGACTTAAAATTGCAGATGTAGTATATACATTCAATGAAATCCTGATCAAAAGCCCAGAAAATTATTTTGTGGGTATTGACAAACTGATTCTACATCTTCTATGGAGAGACAGAAGACTCAGAACAGCCAATTCAATATTGAAAAGCCTGAACAAATGTAGAGCACTGACACTGTCTGACTTCAAGACTTACCCCAAAAGCTTATGTAATCAAGGCAGTATGGCATTTGTGAAAGAACAGACAAACAGACCAGTGAAATGGGATAAAGAGCCCCCAAATAGACTTCATTAATGTAATGAACTGATCTTTGACAAAGAGCGAAGGCGTATAATGGAGCAAAACAATCTTACAATAAGTGGTAGTAGAATAACTGGACATTCACATGCAAAAAATAATAATCTCGATATAGGCCTTGCACAATTCACAAAAATTAGATTAAAGTGAATCACAATCCTAACTGAAATATGAAAAATTATAATACACTGAAAGATAGTATAGCATAAATTCTAGAAAACCTTGAGCATGTAAATGACTTTTTAAATACAACAAAGGCATTATCTTTGAAAGAAATAAATGGTAAGTGGGAACTGGTAACTTAATTTAAATTAAAAACTTCTGCTTTGTGAAAGATACTGCCAAGAGAACAGGATACAAGCTACAACCTGAGAATTAACATATGCAAAAGACACAGCTGATAAACAATTCGTATCTAAAATATACAAAAACTCTAAATCTTGACAAAAAGGAAACAAACAACCTAAATAAAAAATGGGCCAACAACCTGAACAGAAACCTCAACAAAGATATATACATGGAAAATAAACATGTGCAAAGATGTTTTGCTTTATTAAGAAAATGCAAATCAAAACAATTAGACACCACTTCATTCCCATTAGAACGCCGAGCATCCGTGATGTGATGTTACTGAAGGCTGGCAAGCGTGGGGAAGATCAGCAACCCTCGTGCCCTGAGAGCGGATATGCAAAAGGGCAAAGCCTCTCTGGAAGGTAGTTGGCAGTTTCCTATGAAACTAAACTTTCTCTTAATAACAATTGTACTTCTCGGTATATATTCACCCAAAGAAATTGAAAACTTAGTCCACATAAAAACCTGTACACAGATGTTTATAGCATTATTTATAATTATGTGTATGGATATCTAGCTATTTATCTCCTTTTCTATTATTTATTTATCTATCCATCTTTACCTTTATTCACAACTTCCAAAACTTGGAAGTACCCAAAATGCCCTTCAGTAAGTGCACAGAAAAATAAATGGTGGTGAAAGCATTTAGTGGAATATTATGCAGCACTAAAAAGACATGAGTTACCAACCATGGAAAGATATATTTCTCAGTGAAAAAATACCATATGAAAAGGCTACATTTGTTTTAATTCCAACTGTATAACATTCTAAGATGACAAAACTTGGAAACAGTAAAGCAATCCATGGTTGCCAGGGCCTGGGGTGAGGGAGGGATGGACAGAGTGCAGAGAATTTTAGGGCAGCGAAACTACACTAAAAATTCTTCAATGGTACATACATGTCATTGTGCATTTTCCAAACCATAGCAATACAACACCAAGAGTGAATCTTTATGTAAGCTATGGATGTGTGTAATAATGACGTGTCAATGTTGGCTAATCAATCCGAACAACATGCAACCGTGGTACAGGGTGTAGACAATGTGGATAACAAATGTTTACACTACATAAAAGTCAAGCAAATAATGAGTCTAAATTATATCCCAAATAATGGAAACATGCATCCTTTTAAAATGACTACTGGTTACTACATTCCAAATCCCCAAATCCATTAAGAAAATGTAGGAGAAAGAATACTCTTGGGTGCAGGTATTAGGATTTAAGAAGTGAAACGAAGAGGAAGTTTCCTCTTCTAACTAGTGAAAGAATACCCACCCGGGGTGACTAAGGAGGAGACAGAAGCCCCGAGGACCCGTGACATGAGCCTGACCTTAGCATCCTGGAAGCGCCACTGAGGCTCAGCTGAGCCCTGCAGGTTATTGGCAGTGTGATGCACAGTCTCATATATGGCCATTCACTCTTCTCAGCAATATTCCTGAGTTTATCCATATGCCAAGTGTTATTTTGAATATTGGTAATAGAGTAATAGACCAAAACAGCATCCAAATCCTTCCTCTCATGGATTTTACAGAACATGGTGTAAAGGGGAGAACGTGGGAAGCATGTGAATGGACTGTCAAGTGGTAACAAGGTCTATGGAAAATGATTTAAAAAGACAGACGAAAGGGCTACAGAGGGTACCCCGAAGTGCTGGAAAATACAAAATCTTCATACAGTGACATGGGTAGTTCTCAATAAGAAAGTGATTTTGAAGCAAATTCCAGAAAGATCTAAGAAAAGAGGCCAAGTAAACTTCTGGGGAACAGTATATATCCACAATTCTCATCTGACTGCATATCAGTAACAAAAAGCTCGACAGGTCATTCTAATGTGTATTCAACATAGAGAAAATTTACCTCCTTGCATTAGGGAGGTAAGAGAAAAGGATGCAGAAACATAAACCTGGCTATTGGCTTTGACATTAGTGTTGTTTGATCCCATAGTCTCAACCAATTGAATCAATTTGCTTTGGAGATCCACTGCAAAATCAGCTCCCTGAAATGAGGAGTAGGTGAGAGGCTCATGATTGATTAGGAAATGTGTATACGTGCAACCGGTTCCCAATATCTGGCCACACAAAACCCTTACCATGATGTGTTAAGTCAAGACAGTTCCCTCCAGTGCATTAAAGCCTTTTACAAAAGGGAAACTTCCTTTTGGCTAGAGGTTAGAAGGAACATGTAGAAAGAACATTTTGGGAGAGAAGGAAAGAAAGCCACAGCAGAGGATCAGGATCCTCAGCGATCCTAGAACTGCTCAGACCAATAAAGAAATAAAACAAAACAAAACCAATTAAATTGGTAGCCAGTGTGTTTCTTAGGAGCCGAAGACCTGTGTTTTTCATGGTGTCTTCTAGTTAACCATCATAATCTTAACCAGGCTTACCATAAGGCAATGTAGGTGCACTATAAGAATTTTTAAGTGTGAAGCTATTACTTCAGTAGCCTATAAAATAATGACACAGGTTGAGATTCACCATGTGTGGACAAGCCAAAAAACCAGAGTTAGACAGAATGCTAGAACCGTGTAGAGTTCAAAAGAACACTGGGATGTCCAAATGGAGACATCCATCAGTAAATGGAACTTTGGGATCCAGAGCTCAAAAGGGAAATTAGGGGAGGGAGTAGCATTTGGGAATTATCAACACGTAGAAAAGTAAAATTAGGAAAATGGATTATATCATTCATGTACGGCATACATACATTGAAAAGAGAAATGGGCAGAATGAAATCTCAGAACAACACTACATTTTAAGAGCGAGGCAAAGGAAAGTGTTCATGCAGAAGAGTGAAAAGGAACATAGGTGACTAGAGAGTTATAAGAAACACCATACAGCTTTTAATGTGACCTGCAATGTAGGTTAGCTGTACCCCAAGTACCTGTCAAGAAATATAAGTGCCAATTCCTGGGTGCTCTGCTGAAAATACCACCTTTTTGATATAACCTTAGGGGTATGCAGTTTATCCATGTTTCATGACCTGGATCTCATCAGAACAGCTGAGGTTGAAAATATAAAGTATGTTGTTTCAGTCTGCTTAGAATGATTGTATTGAAATACCTTTGATGGCAGTAATTATTTGATGCTGTGAGATGTTGCTTTATTATACTTTTCCTGTATTTTCAGTAACATTGCAGTGTTCAATAAGTAACAGTTTTCTCTGTGAAGACCTGTACTAGGGTTATCTCCTTGGCCACTGTGCTGGTCATAGTAATG
The DNA here is from genome assembly GCA_004027475.1 of Anoura caudifer. NCBI lineage: Eukaryota > Metazoa > Chordata > Mammalia > Chiroptera > Phyllostomidae > Anoura > Anoura caudifer. Next base: position 28,974 of record PVKU01008004.1, read on the forward strand.
ATATAGTTCGGTAAACTCCCTGATCTTTTACGCTACTGTCATTCATTTAACTGACCAAAAAGTTGATCTCCAAAACCTGTGGATCCTATCATGTTCCTCCAACCGTTGGCTGCAGAATTCTCCAGTTTCTGGTTACAAAATCCTCATTTTTTTCATCTCAAACCTGTGTGTGTCATTAGCTTTTTGCTTTTGGTCCTAAACTGCTGTTGAGTCATCTTCGTTTGTCTATCCAAACTTTTTAACAAGTTACCTCAATATGCCTTCTTGTAATGCTTTCAATGCATCTTGTTTCCTGCTGAGATAGTGACTGATGAAGTCTTCATGCCTTCTTTAATTTTTTTCTACATTTTACCACATGCATGCACATGTATGTGTTTGCACATGTATGTATACGTGAATTATTTCTTTAGGAGCCAAGATTCTGAAACCCAGAGTGAAAAAATAATTGAAACTTTTTAAAACATCATTAACTAGTCTTATTTCTCTCTGCATAAGGTCACTTAAAGAAATGAAGGTTAACTTGTTATATTCAACTTCCACACTGGTCCCATCACCCCTGCTTCCTGGTTTTCACTCTCTTGAGTAGTGCCTTACGACATGGCATCAAAATTAGTTTGTTTGACCAGAAGCATATGGCAAAGTATGTAACATACAGAGAACAAATAAGCCCATACTTTTAGGGGAGACCAGTTTTTGACAAGGGTGCCAAGTACATTCAGTGTTGAAATAACAATCACTTCTGCAAATTTTGCTGAGACAACTGGATATCCATATGCAAATGCATGGAGTTGGACTTCCAGCTTACAATGTATACAAAAATCTAACTCAAAATGGATCAGTGACCTAAATATAAGAGCTAACCATGAACTCTTCTGAGAAAACATAGGAGCAAATATTCATGATTTGGATTTGGAGTATATTTGTAGATACGGCACCAAAAGCATGAGCACAAAAGAAAAAATAGATGCATTTGAATTCCTAAAAATATGACATTATAAAGAAAGTGAAAAGACAACTTGTCTGATGTAGACTATATAATGAAGTTCAACATCACCATCAGCACCAAAACCACCCAATTTAAAAAATGGTAAAGGGCTTGAATACACCGATCTCTAAAGCAGGTATACAAATGGTTAATAATCACACAGAAAGGTGTTAGACATTAATAGTCATTACGGAAACACATTAAAAAACCACGATGAGACACCACATAATACCCACTATCATGGGTGTGATTGTATAAAATGGAGAACAGTGTTTGGTGAGGATGCGATGCAGCTGGAACTTTCTTTCATTGCCGATGGGAAGGTGCAACAGTACAGCCTCTGAGGGACGCCTTTTGGCCGTAACTCAGAAAAGCAAACAAAGAAATACTATGTGACCCAGTAATTCCACATGCAGATATACACTCAAAACAGTCGCAACTGGGAACTCACGTACTTGTGTGCTTATTTTTATTATGTATAGCATTATTCAAAACAAAACAGCAACAAAAGGTGGAAAGAATCGAAGTGCCCCATCAGCAGATGAGCGGATAAACAAAACATGGTATATTCTTACACATGAAATATTATTCAGTAAGAAGAACAATAAAGTTTGATACAGGTGATGACATGAATTTTGGAAAACATGCGTTCTCCTTCTTCAGTCACGTTTTGCAGGTGTGTGAATCTAGTTGAAACGGGAAACACTGTAATGCATTTCTAGCAATTGTTGGGTTGGTGCAAAGATCTGTAAAGAAATAGTAAAAATTGGTCAAAAAATTGGTCAAAGTGACCATGCAAAACATCGACAGGTACAACTTGAAATCCCCATCTATTGATAGGTATTTTTCACTGGATTAAAAGGTATGTATCCTAGTTGCAGTATAATTTATGATGATGCTTTACAGTTTATGGAAAAAAACTGTCTTTACTGCAGAATCAAATTAATAGTTTAAATTGCAGTGAGAAAAAAGCTATTAATGTAAGACTTAAGGGAAATAAGATTACCTCACAAATAGAACCAACTGTGGGGAAATATATTTCCAGGTGATATAATAATAATGTTTAATTAAATAATTGAAGCAATTACAAGGTCAAAGTGAAAATGCAATTATAAAATCCAAAAGATAAAATTAACCTGTCCTCAGGGATTAGCAATAAAGACAGTTAATGTACTTTGCATCTGTAAAAAATATAATATTATAAACATCATATTAAACTTTAATTATGTGGAAACAATTGAGTGTACAAATGTTTATGAAACTTTTCAGTTAATCATTAATTGGTTTTCTGGTCCACAAAACAGAACTTGCTGGAGGCCAGGTAAAAATCCCGTTCCTTTAAGCAGTTTTACATGGCAATCTAATAAAATTAAAAGTCACAAAAGGCAAGTACTACCCCTTTAGCTAAGCTCATCACAGCCGGAGCTCTGCTTCACTCTAACAATAACCTAGTTTTGATTCATTCACATGCGCCCTGTGCACTGAGGTTCACCTGAGCTCAGTGAACATGGTGATTACAATGCCAGTTAGTGCTGCACTCCCCAAAAATCATCAAAGAAGCATAAATCACTGCCTCTTTGTCGGAGACTTCTTGACAAAGAAGAGTAGGAATGATGTATAAACTAACCAGTGAGCAAGGAAATATATAGCAAGGGGATAAGAAATATGTCTGGAAAATAAAAGCAGATGAGAGATTTTAGGGGTGACTACTCTGGAGGGCAGTGAAGAGTACTGGTTAAGGTAGGGAGTGTGAATGGTGGTGACTGAGACTCGGAGAGGCAGGTGGGTGCACTGAGTGGGCGGTGAGTGGGAAGTGGCCTAGAACTTGTGCCTCAGGAAGTAGGAAAGCTAGGTCACTGGTGGCTGAGGTGAGTGAGCAGTGAGGGGGTTTCCACAAGAGCAGTGGTCCTTTTATTTGTTCTGGGAAGGAGATGAGACTTTTGAAAATGATAGACTCAATTTTGTAAACTCCAGGATTGGAAAATATACCATTGTAATGAAAAAGACAGAATTCTGGTTTTTTTAGGTTAAACTATGCTAAATGTTACTAGTAAAATCAACCTCAAATCCTGCCCAAAACACTAAACATAATCAAGTTCACAGTTAATATTTCCTTGTTTTACATCGTGCTGCCCTGGGGGAAAAAAGCAAAGATTTGAGTGGAAAATCATTTTGAGGGGATTTCAGAAAATAATGCTTCAGGAAGCCAGAAAAGAAGCTGATATTTTGGTAGGTTAAACCAGGTAAGTGCTGTGGGTTGCTGGATATCAACCCAGAGGAAACCTTTGAGAGACCGAATAAAACCTGCCTCATTGTTACCCTGCCCAAGAGGTGAGGAAGCTTGTTTATTTATCCATCAAGTCCATTCATCATTGGCTGAGGGCTGCCTCAGGGGCACTAAATCCTTATCACTTCCAGCAAGAGCCCTCAGGCAGGTGGGCAGGTATTCTCAGTAGGAGGCAGTTGAACAGAAACTGTGACTGCTGAAAACGTGTATCAAGCTGAATCCTGTCATTCCCAAAGGCTCCTTGGGTCTCAGCCTCTATCCCTGATCTCATTCTATGCCTAACACTTATCACACCTATTCCAACAGGCAGTCACATTGGTAAAATCTTGCTTAAATTAGTTGTCAGCTGACATTTTAAGGGGACCTGGTCCCATGTTGGAAAGAGCTTAGTGAGTGTCCTCCAACCGCTGTGCTGTTTGGAGGTAAAAAGGAGGAAAATTAGTGACAAGAGGTAAAACCTAATTTGAGTGGGTAGTGCACACGTCTGGAAATTATTTCATGGCCCTAGGAAGAAGGAATTATTTTAAGGACATCTTTCTCCCCTTTCCCCAACCTCCCTGCTCCAAGTGCACGAAGATAACCTGTTTTGGATCATTAATGTTACTCTGAATGTACTGTTAACAATCCCCATCTAACTGCACCTCACATTTTGCTATGCATAACTATCATCTACGGTTTTTGCTAAAATACATATCGCCAGACATAACATCTAGGGAATTTAATTCCTGTGTCGCTGTGCGAGGTCCTCCAGTTCTAATGAGTGCCTCCTCTAAACAATTTCGATGCATATGGTCCCTGAGTCACTTTTCAGGAACATTATATAATACATTTTGGGGATATTTACATTTTAATTGAGAATACTAAAAAATAAACATTTTTTCTGTACCATTACCAATGAAAATTTATGAATAAAAGATCCAGAGAGAGTCAGATTCTGAAAACTCAAAGATGGGAACAAATAAAAATGTTAATATTTTAACTCTGTCCTTCACTCCGATTTTCACCTCCACTTCATCCCCACCTGCATGGGAAAATTATAGTGGATCTGTTATGTGCAGTGACCACCTGGGGAGGAATCAGAAGAGGCTATTTTTGATAAGACACTTAAAATTTGGCAGGAAGAGGGCAGGCGGACTGATCAGTGTCCTTTAAGAGTTCTCCAAATGTCATTTGTGAGCTGAAATTTGTAGTAGTGAGTGATGAATAGAATTGACTTCTCTAATCTCTATAAGAAAAATGGAATCTCAGAGGCCAAATCCCAGAGCTCCATCAGAGAAAGGAAGGGAGGGGCAGAATGACATCTACAGTGGTGGCCAACCAAGCATGGTCCCCTACAATGTCAGACGTGGGCAGTCTGTTGAGGGGCTGCTTGATATTTACAGGAAGGGAAAGTCTAGGACTGAGAGGAACAGCCCTCACTCAAGTGAAACCCGTGAGGATGGTTAGCATTTTACTAATCCATATGTTGGTCACAGAGGTGGAGCACTTAGCAGGGGAAGAAAATACCTGAAGGGAATCCTACACATGACCACAGGTTTATACTGTGGTCCCTCTCCCAAGCATTCCCAGGAGGGACCTGAAGATGTTTACTGGAGTTCATGTGTGTGACAGAGCACTGGAAAATGAGAATTACCTAGAACTTTCCGAAAATATCAGATGTTGGTTCTAAATGAGGGCTTTATGTCAATGAGGGATTTATGGAGGTCAGGTAATAGATAATAGAAAGGTTTGGTCCAGACCATTTTAATGAAGCATCCAATGGAACTGATAAACAATCATGCATTATTTTACAAATCACAGCATATTAACTACAATCCACCTTGGTTTCATTATCGATGGAGTAAAGTACATGATGGCAGAAAGAAGTACTCAGAACTCCCTGGAGCTACATCCTCCTGCAAAGATAGTGAATCACAGCTATCGCTGCATCCCTAAGGATGGGAAGAGATGATTTCCATCTTCAAGGACCTGAGGAATGTGGTATACTGGCTCCTACACCTCCCGCTGAAATTATTTCATTGTCCAACATTCAAACCAACTTAATAAGGCTTAATAAGGTAGCAGACTTAATCAGGCATTTATGTCACTCAGAGCTTTGGTTCCACAATGGGATCGTTTTTAAAGCAAATCAACATGGCCTTTTGCACCTGAAGAGCAGTGTATGCTTATTTTACGTTTTTGTCAGTTTACATTTACAAAACAGCGCTAAACAAAAGGGAAATGTCCTAATCTAATTCCAAGGCTAAATCAGTATACTGCTGTCTGTATAGTACTGTCCAGTCTGGGGAGAAATTCATCACGTTCAAATCCCACAAAACATGGTATCTCATTGGCTATAAGCTCAATGATGTTATGCTAATTAGGCATTGGATATAAAGTAGTGAATATACTATATGTCATAGTAACACACAAGTGTGTGAGATGAAGAGTGAGAGATGAACCTTGATTAAGTTCAAGGAATTTGTCTGAGGCATTTTGGGATATTCCTTCTAAAGTAAGATGTGGTGGTCCATTTTGTTACACTAGTGAAAGGCAGGCACAATGCTTCGTGGATACATTTAGGTGAGGAGAGAATTTGTATCAGATCTAGGCATGCTTTTCTGTCCATTTTGGGGGTAAGCTATGAAGCTGACAGATTTGAGTAGGACCTTAAGTAAGAGGAGACTCAATTATTATGACTTGGGTGTTTTTTGATTCACTGAATTATAAATTTGGTCATGCAGGGCAGTACTCCGTTATAAATTTGAGGTAATATATAGACTACTATGACCAAGAAGGTCCAGAATTCAGAGAAAACTTCCTAAGAAACTGGCTTATAACTCAATAATTTAATTTGCTAGGCTTCTCCCATCCTCCTAAGGCCTCCAGTTAACACAAGAGGGAGAAATGCAGCCAAGGTTAATGCATAAAGTTTCATGGTATTGCAGAACCAGTTGGAAGCTGATCAGGCACCTAAATATAGCAACATTGGAAAACTGGTAAGGAGAATGGACTTCCTGGGATAAACGCTGAGTGGGAAAATACTTGGATTACAAGTGAATGCAAACAATGAGCATCCGAAGCGGGCGAGGTTCTCAGTAACAAGGAAAGCAAGGTGGCCATCCTGTGGATGACAGTCAGCCTCTTTTCCTGGCTATTGCGTAATGAGGGGCTAAATGTCCCTCATTAGGTAAACATGGTGACAAGGGATGAAGCTATTATCACTCTCACTGATATCACAATTAATAACAATGGTGCTCTTTGTGCATAAATTTTTTCTGACCTTATGGTAAAAATATTGTTTTGTGAAAAATTTTCCAGTATTACTCTCATTAAATTGTAACATTAAAAATTGCAAATTATAAGTATTGCAAATTTACAAAACAGATACAACTATTTAGGAAATATGTTTGGAGTACTTCTTTCCTCATCCTCCAAATATGTAGAAACTATGTTATATAATGTGATTAAACTTGTTAATATTTGATGTGGATTCTGGTCAGCAGTGTCCATGGTGTTGCAGATGCAATGAACAAATTCAAATGGACTGCAGAAGTCCAGTGGAAAAAAGGGATGGCACGGTCACCCTCTGAGTGAGAGAGCAACCTGACCCTTGGCTGAACAAGCTTTTATTGCTTTCTGGAAGCATTACATCAAGGGAGGCCCTCATCCATCATTGTCAGGCAGTAACGATCAAACAATAGATAACATTCAAAGAACTATGAGGACTTATTCTGAGTCAGGCTCAGTTAGCTAAAGGGCCATAAAACTTTGGGAAACAAACTCATTTCATGCTTGGATCCTTATCAGAAAATTGAGGACAGTCTTAGCAAAGCAGGTTTCATAGGATATGATGCATTCTTTCTTAGGCCTGATCACCGCAGGGAATCACCTGTTCCTGCCTAGCGCTGCACCTCCCTCCAGTATTGTGTCAGGCTTAAGTCAGATGAGAGAAGTAAGGCAGCCAAGGGATTAGGAGACTTCTGGCAGGCAGAATGAGGACTCAGACTATGTCCAAACTGAGGGGTGAGTGTCTATCACCCTCTTTTTCTATAGCCCCCGAAAATCCTTCCCTGAGGGCCTCTTCACAACCATGCCTGTCTCAGGTCATCCCTCCCTTGAGGAATCATACCCATCATTAGCTAACCAGTCATCCGCCTGGGGCCAAGCAGGATGAAGTAAAAGGGGGTGGAGTTAGCACCCCTGCCAGGAAGATAAGCGTTTTCTCCTTAGTGGCTTATGGTCCCAAGGACCTTTACTCAGCCTTAGCCACGGGGGTTACAGCTTCTGAAACCAGGCAGGGAGGCTCCCAACAAATATTTGACAGAAAAAAAACAACAAAACAAAACAGAAACAAGGGAGAAATACAATTTCACTGAAATAAAGAAAATCAGAATATTTTATTGTTTCATAAATATGTTCTTTACAAAAATGTACCTCGTGTCACAGACACTAGTTTTTTTTTTTTTTTTTTCACTAGTATGTTTTCATTGTTGGCCCAGATTTCAGAACTTCTGTTGTTCTGTTGTGCAATTTCAACTCAGTTTGTTTGGAAAGTAATTCTATTATAAGTTTATTTACTGTTTCTTTGGTAGAATACCTTGGTAAAACTGCAAACAGCAGTAAAAAGTGCATTCCTTTGTGCTGATTGGTGAGACTTACAAAAAAAAAAAAAAATCTGTTCCCAATGATCCTTTTACTGTGTAAAGGAACTTATGGCTTCAAACCTCAGTTTTCTTATGAAGTTTTGGTTGACAATATGATTTAGGTTCTAAAAAAGGCCTAGAAAATTGAATTAACACTTAAGCACTCATGTTCCAACACGCTATGGAAAGGAAACCTTATTTTCACATAGACTGAGAAAAAATTACTCCTACTTTTAGTCATTGAATAATTACACCTTATCAATTAATCAATCAGCCATGATAGACACACCTTTGAGAGATATACCTAAAATAGCATTTAATTTTTTTTCATTTGGAAAGAGAGCTTCATTTTTAAATATTAACATAGATCTTAATTTAACTATATGAACTATGAATTATACATATTCACATGGCAAAAAGAATCAGAAAAAATAAAATAGATAAAATAACTCTCAACTGTTTGTTCTGATATTTCAATTAAAATATTTATTAATTTTGACATCTGAGTTTCATAAATATTTATAATTATTTATATATAGTAATGTATATAATTACAGCAGTGTATTTGTTTAGAATATTAGATAAAATAGCAGTAAATTAGTTTATAAAGCTAATATAAGCCAAAACAATTATCACCAAATATGATAGACCTTACATACTAAATTTGAGGTTTAGTTGCAACTCCAAACTAATAGTTTCCTGACCCTTCACAGAGGCATCCCTCTTGCATCTCAGCCACCAACATGCATCCAGACTGAGGAAGACATAGGAAGTTCAGGGTCCCATGAGCCATGACCAAGGCCATGTGGGCAAGCACAGAAGCACCCGGGAGGGAGGCCAAAGTAATGGGTGGCTTGCATCATCACAAGATCAACTTCAACAAGTATCACTCAGGTTACTTTGGGGAAGTTGGTATAAGGCATCACCTCTTACAGAGGAACCAGAGCTCTGCCCCACCGTCAGCCTTTGATAAACTGTGGACCTTGGTGTGGAGAGCAAGGCCAACAAAATGCATTGGTCCAACTAAGACAGCATAAAGTACATAAAACAAAGTGCAGTCACTTATGTTAACTAAAATGGCTGTCAGTCAGCCATTTTGAACCATGATTTTGGTTCAAAAGAAAAATAATTCAGAGCAGATATGTCTATCAAGGAGACATGCTTAAGGTATCTGTACACGTGGTCAGAGTAGCCATGTCTGCAAAGTTGGACCACCGATAGATAGTCTTCTGGGAAAGTTCCCCACTTGGCATCAGGGTCACCAAGGCATTTATCATAAGGGTGGAGTACACCACCTTCAAGGTATAACTGAGGCAGGCTCCAGCCCACTGCTGAGACAGCTGAGTTTCATGCACCAGAGTGCTGCTCCATGCCACACTGATCTTCCTTAGCATCAGCTGCTGGAGGCTTTTCCCTGCTGGAGCGAAGACTTTGCCTGCCCTGCTGCCCACCTGACTCCAGAGATCCTTCCTGGTGAGACACTGACCACCCCCTTGCCCACCATGCTGTCTCTTGGACCTGCAGACTGAGACTCTGGGACTTGGGTTTGCTGTTCTTCAATGATTGCTGTGTGTGTGTGTGTGTGTGTGTGTGTGTGTGTGTGTGTGCGTGTGTTATATTGCTCTTAGATTGTTAGTGTGAGCAGCATATTAATATAAATAATTTTCTACTTTGAGTGAACCTACATTCAATAAAAGCTGAGTGAATAGCATAGATATTGTGTGTGACTCTTGTCTATTCTTTGGTGCTGTGCTGCTCAGCAGGCAGTTAGCCAAGCATGCACCTGGTGGACTTAAAGGAAAGACTATATCACAAGCAGATGCTCATGCCACTTGATCAGTGAGCAGACATGGGTAAATGCTGCCCAAAACAAAACTGGGGCTGCTCTCATCTTCGATGTGGTGCAATAGGGCTACAAAGTTCTGGGGGGAGGAAGGCTCCCGAAGCAGCCTGTCATTGCTATGGCCAAATTCTTCAGCAGAAGAGCTGAGGGAAAGATCAAGAGTGTTGCTGGGGCCTGGGGCCTGGTAGCTTGAAGCCACACAGAGGAGAATTCATTAAGTTCTCACAAATGCTTTGACAAAAAAAATAAAAAAAGAAATAGTTTCCTAGGAACTCTTTTTTGTTCGTTTTTGCTTTATTGTTCAAGTACAGTTGTCTGCCTTTCCCCCCACCCCAGCCATCCCCACCTCCCTCCCCTGATTCCATCCCACCTTGGTTTTGTCCGTGTGTCTTTTATAATTGTTCCTGTAAACTGTTCACCCTATTCCCCCCATTATCCCCTCCCACCTCCCATCTGGTTACTGTCAGTTTGTTCTTAATTGCAATATCTCTGGTTATATTTTGCTTGCTTGTTTTGTTGATTAGGTTCCACTTAAAGGTGAGATCACATGGTATTTGTCTTTCACTGCCTGGCTTATTTCACTTAGCATGATGCTCTCCAGTTCCATCCATGCTGTCACAAAGGGTAGGAGCTCCTTCTTTCTTTCTGCTGTGTAATATTATTTTGTACTTTATTACCATGTTTATCAACTACTTATTATAATGTCAATTCACTATGTATTTTGGAGATTAAACCCTTGTCTGATATATCATTGGCAAACATGTTCTCCCATATGGTCAATTCCCTTTTCATTTTAATGGTGTGTCCTTTAGACATCTAAAAACTTTTTAATTTCATGTAGTCTAATTTGTTATTTTTTTTCCTTTATTTCCCTTGCCCTAGAAGATATATTAGCAACAATATTGATACATAGGATGTCTGAAATTTTACTGCCTATTTTATGCTAGGACTTTTATGTTATCACAACTTCTATCTAAGTCCTTTATACACTTTAGTTTAATCTGGTACATGGTGTAGTTCCCAAAATATATAAAGAACTCATACAACTCAATACAAGAAAGACAAAAAACTCAATTAATAAATGTTCAAATGACTGAATAGACATTTCTGCAAGGAAGATATACAGAAGGCCTATAGACCTATGAAAAGATGCTCAACATCATTACCTATCAGAGAGATACAAACTAAAACCACAGTGAGATACCACTTCACACCTGTCAGAATGGCTGTCATTCATAAATCAACAAATAACAAGTGTTGGCAAGGATGTGGAGAAAAGGAAACTGTAGTGCACTATTTTTGGGAATGCAGACTGGTGCAGCCACTGTGGAAAACAGCATGAAATTTACTCAAAAAATTAAAAATGGAACTACCTATGACACAGTGAGCCCACTGCTAAGAATGTACCCCAATAATCCTGAAACACTAATTCAAAAGAATTTATACATCCCTATGTTAATAGCAGCACTAATTATGATAGCTAAGTGTTTACAAGTTTCTGTCAGTAGATGAGTGGATTAAAAAACTGGGGTATATTTACTGAATGGAATATTATGCAGCAGAAAGAAGTCCTACTTTTTGTGAGAGAGTGGATGGAACTGGAGGCTATTATGCTAAGTGAAATAAGCCATTCAGGGAAAGACAAATACCATAAGATCTCACTTCTAACTGGAATCTAATGAACAAAATAAACTAATGAGAAAAGTAGAACCAGAGACATAGAAACAAGGAAGAGATTGATAGCTGTAGTAAGAGTGCGGGGAATGGAGGAATGGTGGAGGGCAGAGGAAGGGACTAGTCAAAGACCATGCATGAGTGATGCATGGACATAGAAAATGCAGAGGGGATTGACTGTGGGCTAGAGGGGAGGGCTGGGTGGAGTAGGGAAAAAACTGGGACAACTGTGATAGAATAAACAATACAAAATAAGAAAAATAAAATAATAGCTATCCTACAAAATGTCAAGTCATTTATATAGCTATAATAACAGCTATAATAATGTTTTTTTAAATATCTGACCTGTCCACTAGAGCATTTTAGTTACCATATGAAGTCAGAAGTTAATTGACCTGTTAAAAAGTTTTCTTTTCTTATTTATGAATCTTTAGGAAAAAATAAATTAATAACAGATACATAGTTTTCATAATTTAAATTTTTTTGATTAGATGGAAAAAAGGAAGCTTCTTTTAATAAGTGACATAGAGATATGTCTCCCCCTTGTAAGAAAACTATTACATTTTATTTATGACAATAAATCATAGATATCCAAATAAATTAATATGGATGAATAAAAGTCATATTTTAATGCTGTATAATATCTTGTAGTACAAATGAGACATTTTTACCCAATGTTTTCTCTACTGACTTAAATTTGATATATTCCAACACTTGTATAATTAATAATAATAATACAACACACATCCTATTGTTACAGGCTGAATTGTGTCTTACAAAAATGCATATGGTGAAATCATAAATCAAGCAAATCAGAATTAAATGTATTTGAAAGTAACTTTGAAAGGATTAATTAAGTTGAAATGAGGTGATTGGGGTAAGCCCTAGTCCACTAGGACTGGTGTCCTTATTAGTAGAGATTAGGACATGCAGGTACACAGGGAACACCCTGCAAAAGCAGGGAAACACGGCCATCTATTAGCCAATAGGAGAAGCCTCAGAAGCAACCAGCTATGCCTCCATCTTGCTTTCAGACTTCTAGACTCCTGAATTATGAGAAAATTTTAGTTAAGTCATCCAGTCGGTGGTACTTTGTTCTGGCGGTCCTAAATTTTCAAGAAATATGCATTCATGCCTTGGCTGGTTGGGCTCAGTGAGCTGAGTGCTGGCCTGCAAACCAAAGCATCACTAGTTTGATTCCCAGTCATGGTACATGTCTGGATTGAAGACCCGGTCCCCAGTTGTGGGCGTACAAGAGGCAACCAATTGATGTATGTCTCACACATTTGTTTCTCCTTCTCCTTCTTTCCCCTTCTAAAAATAAATACATAAAATCTTTAAAAAAGAAAAATATACATTCATTATTTTAATGCATTTATCTTTATATAAAGAAGACTTTCAATAGTATTTGAGTCAGAATTGAGACAAACACATATATAAGCATATATATGTGTATATATATAATTTCAACAGGCATTTCTAAACATTTCTAAAATGTTTATGATAATATATAATAGAGGTATCATTTTGCCAAGGTTTTGTTTCTTTTTGTAATTTCTACCACTTTAATGATTAAACATTTATGCATATTTATATATTACATATCTACGTAATACATATATAATACATATATTAATAAGTATTAATATAATTACATGTATACTAAAATTTTATTTTTCAATTACTACTGATTACATTGAATCTTTTACACATTTGCTAGTCATTTGAATTTTCTTATTATTTTGTTTGATTGCTGGCTTTGAGCCATTTGCACAATTCTTCTTGGTTAATATTGGCTTGCTTGGTTTTTATTGTTTACCCTTCTTGAAAAAGAAACAAAGAGGGAATTATGAACAAAGATTGTAAAACAAGAGCCCAGGAGATGTATCAGTAGAGAGCAAAGCACTGGGGCAGACTGTGAATTTTATTTGTTCCATATAGAAACAAAAGTAATGACTAAGTTCTCTATGTAAATAAATGTGATGACATGTATTATAATCACATGTTTTGTTGATCTTAGATTCTTTATTTATAAAATACGCTAAAGAATGTCTTTAAAAGTACTATTGTCTTTAAATTCCATGAATCATAGAGTTGAGTAAATTGTATGGTAGAGGATTAGTTTTCTGCAGTAATCATAAGTAGGTAATTTACTATTAAATCTATTCAGTGGTAGCATATGATTTTTTAGAGCAATAACTATGACATTATTTATGTAGGTTTAATATGCAAAATGGTAATTTGTGCTTTGAATAATAGCCTAGAAAAATTAAGCTACAATCTAATGGTTTGCACTGACATTTAATTCCACAATAACTGATTACAACATTATATTCCATTATATTTTGGAACCCATTACAGCTTTATATTATTATAAATAATTTATCTTTTTCCCACTGGTTCTTACACTATATGAATATACCATAGCATGCTTACGTTGCACCTATTATTTCATGTTAACATAATTTATCTCATTCTACATATTAAGTACCTTATATCCTTAAAAATTCAACTGCTATATTATTTTAACACTATTGGGAAAATGTCTCTACATCCTTATTTTTTCTTATTAATTTATAGAAGGGGAGCATTTAATGTATTTGTATTACATACAAATTAATATGTGCTCACTGAAACTTAATAAATAGAAAATGAAGCCCTGGAAATTATTATGGCATTAACTTAATTACATCTTGATTTTTGACTAGAGCTTTAAAAATAATACTATGTTGACATTTCAATGCTTTGAAACCAGTTTTCATTAAACTCTGATCTAATTTAATTATACTTCTATAATTCCTACACTGAAAAAAGAACAGTATTCTTATGTTTTGAAACAATTTTTGTTATAGATTTTCTAGGAAATTTTCATGCGAATTATATATCTAAGTTTTATAGTAAGAATGGAATTTCTAAGGTTGAAACATAATTTGGCTACTTTTACATCAAAGCCACACATTATTCAATGATCCCAAAGAATAATAACAAATGTAACATATTTTAAGTTGTCATTAACTATTATTTAAATGAATACTATTATTAGCCCTGGCTGGTGTGGCTCAGTGGATTGAGCGTGGGGCTGCGAACCAAAAGATCGCAATTCAATTCCCAGTCAGGGCACATGCCTGGGTTGCAGGCCAGGTCCCAGCAGGGGACCCGCACGAGAGGCAGCCATAAATTGATATTTCTCTCCCTCTCTCCTTCCCTTCCCCTCTAAAGATAAATAAATAAAAAATATTTTAAAAATAAATAAATAAATGAATATTATTATTAAATATATAAATTCAGAGTATGCAAGTTCAATTATTCAGTTGTTACCAAAAGATATATTTAATAATACATAATAGAAAGTTAGTACATATTCAACATACATTTTACTTAGAAAAAACTGAAAATTCACCTTATATGACTACTTTTAAAATATTTGTAATTGTGATATAATATTATCAATTTATCAATATAAATGTATGATACAAATGAGGATAGAGGATGATATATTAAAAATTTGATATTGTAAAATAAAATATATTTTTAGTTGTCAATGGGACATCCCAAAAGTTTTTCAAAAATAATTATTTCAAGTTCTCCAATGTCAATACATTAAAGTTCATCAAATATATGCAAATAAACAATCATAACCACTTTAGAACAATGTTAACAAAAATTGAACCCTGACAGAGGGAAAGGGGGTTAGAGGCACTAAAACGTAAAGGGAGTCAGGTGACTTCCTATGATGACAGAGAACTTTTGACTTTGGGAGGAACACTACAAATAGAATTGTACACTTGAAACCTATAGACTTTAATTAGCCAATGTAATTCCATAAATTTAATAAAATATAAAGTCAAATAAGCCAGAAATATAGATTTCTGGATTTGAAAAGGAAAAAAATAAAAATTTCAAAAAAGGTATCTTAAAAGCAATGATGAAAAATTTTATTAAAAGTTAATAATTGGGCAATAGTGCAATAGTGGATAATTACTCTCATAAAATATTGTCATTTTTAACAATAATAAACATATACCTATTAATTTCTTTTATATTTCTTTTGAGAAAATAAATATAAAACTATGGTGTTTTATTAATATGGCTAATAAATATAAACAAAAACAAAAAGGAAAAATTACTTTTCAAAAAATGAAATTGCTAAAACCTAAAGAATTTCTTATTATTACCTGGAAAAAATTCATAGATAAATTTGCACTTAAACAAAAACAGAACACAAAGGGCCCATATATGTTCAAACTGTTATGAAAATAAATTCAATAAGTGAAAGTATGTTGAGGACTCCCCATCCACAGATACTACACTTGTAGTAAGGGCATGGTTAAGTACCACGTTCCATCAGTTCTCTAAGATAGTAAGTTGATTACTTAAAATTTTTTTACACAGTCATTTAAGTGCATAAAAAAATTACTATACTTACATATACATTTATAAACAGCAAGTTGAAAACAACATGTACTTCACAAACAAAATAATTCTTATAAAATGGTTTGCATAGTTTAAATCTAATTTTATTTTCGATGCCTAAATCTGCTTGACACACAGTAGGTACTCAATACCTTTTTTAGCTGAATTAATGGATAAATTATGATAAAAAAAATCTGAATTGCTGACATGATTTTTTTCCTTCTCGAGAAGTGTCTGAAAACTATACCTAGTATTTTCAAGACTGAGGAAAAAAATATTTTAAATTACCATTGTTAAGCAATTTGTCAATTATTTTCAAAGTTCAAGATGTGCTTTCTTGGGGAATCTAGAAACATGTAAACCGGGGCTTTTCTTAACAGCATGGTGAAAAGAATTAGAACAATAAATATTTTTCCATGATTGTGAGGGTGTGCAAAAAGCCCCTTGATGAATCGAGAGCCTTGGTAAATTTCTAGACAGACATAAATTTAAACATACAGCCAAAGTAAAATAAATAATACGAAAAGGTATTCTAATGACTCAAGCAAGATTCTTTGTGTATTTCAGACATTTAGCAAAACTCATTAAGTCTTTCAGGGCAGAAGGTACATTTAGAATGCATTTGTCATTGTTTACTTTCTAGGCCAAAGAACAATTAGGCTGAATGTAATTTATAGTTTAATAGCTATTTTGGGAATTTTAATAACTGTAATTGAAAAGCCATAAATCTTATGTTCTTATAATTATCTCTACGTATTAACACAGTATTTAAAATATTTAGAACTCAAAGTTAAGAAAGATTTACTAATACGAGAGTATGCAATTTTCAGTAAAAACTCTACTGGCATTTTTCCTAGAAAAAATGATAAGTATCTTTAGGTTATTAATAATATTCATGTATCATGCATCTAATTTTGAACAAGTCAACTTAAATTTTCCTTTCATTAATCCTTTTAAGTTACCCTCAAGCCTGTTTTATTCATGAGGTTGTAAAGTGGAGTAGTAGCTCAAAATAATTAATTGAATATCTATAAGAATTTCAAAATTACAAAAAATACAATGTGTTTGCAAATTCTATGCTTCCACAAGCAAAATGACAACATTATCAAGATATAAATCATGGAAGTAAAAACAATGCATTTTTTATTTGATAAAAATTATATCACCATCATACTATAAAAATGCTTCAAAAGAATAGCATCTTAATTGTTTGAAGAGTCACTTTGCACCAGGGTATCTCAATATTTGTGAGAGTTCCACCTACCAAGTTTGACTTGAGCAATGTACTTCTTAATGGAAATCATCTCCTCATATACAGTGGGCGGTAACTACTGTAGGGAAATTGCTCCTCTTACTAGCATTTATTAAGAACCTATTTCTATGAGGCATTTGTTCTTGACATTACCAAACGATTTAATGAAATAATACAAAGTTTCAAATATTGCTGTCTTCCTCTGTGCAGTTAGTGAAGGTAATTAGTATTTTCGCTAGACTGAACTGAGCCTTAATGCAATGGATAAAAGCATTTTTTGTTTTCATTTTAATCCTTAAAAAATAATACATGTTTTTTTGCTGGAGAAGACACAGGAAATACACATACATATAAAGAATAAAATCCACCATAATCTTGTTACCTAGTAAAAGCCATAGTTAGTAGCTCAAGGGTTTTCTCTTGTATATTTTAATATATGTAATTATATGAGTGCTTTCCATGTAATATTAATAATACAACTTTATGTAAGATACATTTTTGGAAGTGAATATAGAGTGTTAAATTCATGAAGCTGTGTAGCATGGAGGTGAAATTCAAGTTGAGGAGCCAATCAGCAGGCATGCGACTCACACTCTGTCTGCCAGCCTAGGGGTTGAGTTCAGACAAGTGGGTGCTCTGAGGATGAAATTTTGAAATAGAAAATGGGCATTAACAAACAAACAGAGAAATTTAATAAATGTCTTACATTAGTTAATAGTATTATACTAATCTTTTAGTCTTGATAAGTGTGCCATCATGTAAGGTGTTAACTTTAGAAGATGCTGGGTGATTATTGGAGTTCTCTGTAATAGCTTTGTAACTCTTCTACAAGTCTAAAATTATTTCAAAATAAAAAGTTAAAAAGAAAAAATAATAGTAAAGAGCAAAATAAATTAAAAAACACTTGCAACAGCATCAAGAATATCAAATACTTAGGCACAAATCTAAAAAATATTTTATTTTTTAAATATTTGAAAAAATTCCTTGAATCATGACAGAAAGAGGCTGATCAGGACCCACGGGTTGGATTTTTAAGAACCCCTTCTGGAGCTGGACCTTTGGAAAACATTGGAATAGGTGACGGGAAAGGCAGGCTCAGGTACACAACCTTCGGACTCCTGCTCAGCCACCTAAGAATGGGGCTAGAGTCTGCAATGCTTCCTAACATAGACATAAAGCCCTCATTGCTTATGCTGGGCTCCTAGCCTTGTGTTGAAATATCTGACACTACTTCAGACTCGGTGTATATGCCTTTGTTCTGCTGAGGCATGTGAGTCACACGCCACCTGGTCAGCCCCAGCACTGTGCCGGTCCCTGGCAGGGAGAGAATGAAGTCCTTTGCTTACAGCATGCTGGGAGAGCATGCAGACCGTGGCCTTGCTTTGGTCATAGGCTGAGGCCCACTGGCCATGGGGACCAACACCCACTGCTGAAACCGATCCTGTTCTGTCTCTTTCCACATGAGCAGTGTTCTCTGTCCAGCGCCTGTGTAGATGGTTTGACACGGGGATCACTGCCCTTGGAGGAGTGGAACTCTTCCTCGAGAGGTTGTACTAAATGTCACCCACTAGACAACGAAACACATATTTTAAGACCATGAACCACTTTTAAGAGGACCCTCTGCATATAACTTCTTAAAACCTAACCCCGTATGTTTCTATTTCTATTCTGATTATTTTTGTAAATTATTGTCAAACTGTTACTATGTTACATCTATATTTAGGCCATACGTCCTGAAAAAGAAGGGGCCGTGAAATAAACTGCTCAGAGTTCTGCTTGCTGGGAATATTTTCTGCCTTTAATTTCTTTCAAGGCCAGTGCTTAGTGGGATAAGACACCATAAAAGTCCACTTTCAGGTCACAGAATCCTATTGGGAAAGTTAACAGTAACATAGTCTGATCCTTATTAATCCTCAGAGGAAAATACTTACTTTGAGATACCCGCATACATTTTCTAGTAACAGTTGTTATAGATGCAAATTTATATTTAGTTACATGTTCTTTTTATGTGTTACTAGGTTTTCCAGTAGTCTACGGTTCCTTAGGGCAAGGATGACTTTGCCTCATTTCACTATTGACTCTCTCGCACAAAATACTTAGTAGGAATCAACACACGTTTTATAAGACTATGAAAAATCATGAATGCACTTAATTTTATTATAAAGTAAATGATTAGCATATATGAAAAAATCCCCATTTTTAACATTTCTTTAATCTACAGAATAGTCTAAATAGAAATTTCAAAATCATCATATTTAAAAAGAATCGTTAGCAAGGTGTTTTGGTAACATACCCAAACTTTGCCCTTCCTGTACTCATGCATGCTTCCATCAATAGAATCTTAATTTTGTACAGTAGCTTTTCACAAGGGATTGTCCTTAATGAGTGGGCTTTGTTTTATCTTTACACTGCAACTTTATTTTATTTAGTATATTTTTCCATTACCATTTATCCCATTCTACCTCCACCCGAACCCCTGCACCCCCAGTCACCACGCTGTTGTCTCTGTTCATGAGTCCTTTCTTTTCTTTTTTGTCACAGTGAGTTTACAACAGAAAACTCAAACACCGGGATGAGGAAACACAGCCTGAGAGATGTCGAATGGCTGTTGGCCACATTCTTCTCACGGCACCTCATTCTTGCTAAGCTACGGAGGCTTGATCTGCCCCCGACACAGAAGACGGTGCTCAGGTGGATGTCGTCCCTTCCCAATTTGAAGAAAGTGCACAAGAAAGACACACATTATGAGAATCTACTTGATTTCAAATAGAGACACTAACTGTTCTTTTTATATTAAAAAGAAACCTTCAGTATACTTTTATTTATTTATTTTTATTGTTTTTTTTTTCTTTTTCTTTGTTGTTCTAGTAAAGTTGTCTCCATTTTCCCACCACCATGGTCCCCTGCCCCACACATCTCCATCTCCCACCCTCAATCCTACCCCACTTCATCTTTGTCCATGGGTACTTTATACATGTTCCTTGATGACCCTTCCCTTTCTTTCTTCAGTTATCCTAGAGTCACCACCCCTCTGGTTACTGTGAGTTTGTTCTTTATTTCAATGTCTCTGGTTAGGTTTACATTAAAATTATAAATTTTAATAAATGTCCATAAGTCCTGTACCCAGCTTTCCCAATTATAAATATTTTACTCAACTATGGCCTAGTATGGTACACTTGCTTATGTTTAATATTTGAAAATTAGTTATATAGACCTGGGATATGAATAAATTTAGTTACTCTTTTTGGGGGGCGGGGGGGTCTCTCCATATATCTCAGGTTTACGCACCATAAACTGAAACTTAAAAACAAATATAACAAGATTTATTTCACCAATATCTTTGGATAGTCAACATTCTCCATTTCAATAATTTGATTAAACTATAGGCAAAACCAAGGATTTAAAAACAGTTACTGTTAGAAAATGAGGGTGGCTTTTAGTTAAAAGAAACTTACAAATTTAAAATGGAGAATGTGGAAGATAATTAAGAAGAGCTGCTCTGTATCTCTATCATTCTTCAGAAATGGTTTGCTCTGAGAGTAGAAATGAAAAAAATATAAAATAAGATCATCAGGACAGTGATCATAAACAGGCAGGCAACAACTAAGAGCATTCCTTTTTACTCAGTACAGTTTTTTATGTTATTTTTATAAACAAGGTTATTCAAGGTTTATTATCTTTAACCTCAATGGAGTGAACCAGAAATTCTCAAAATTGGATGATATTTATGGACATTTTTGAAAGATAAATACACTCCCATATATTTATTTAAATATTTAAGTTTTCATAAAACTGACTGACTCTCTAAAGTCAAACTTGCAAAGAGGAAAAGATTAAGAGAACATACTGTGTTATTGGTCTATATATATGATTTTATAAATGTATAATTTTAGGCTTTACACTTTAATTTAAAAATGAAGTTAAAAATGGGACATGTTTAAACTAAGCACACTGGCTCCTAATTACATTTCTCAAGAGTCAGTAAACAATCATGTACTAACTGAGGATGTGGGACCTTAGCTTTGTGTACATTAACTTGTAATTCACTCACTTGTTTTAAGGTGGACCAAAAACACTCATACAAGTTTGGTGTAAACTAGAAAGAAAAGATCTTGCTTCTCTAACTTCTAGCTGAGCACATTTTCACTTTTCATGGATATGTTGCGTAGTAATAAAACTTAAAGTTAGCAAATTTAAAATGCTATATAAAGAGGTAGAAATATTTCCCCCAAATTTTTAAAGATAAAATGTTGTGTCACTATGCTTAGCTCAAAACTGGAAATGAGTAATGGAAAGGATTACTTTTGAAATAAATGGATGTTCTTTTAAGAGAAATGTGATATCACCATCAAATTGCTTTCTGCTGCTAAAATTGTATAAATTAGAATTTTATAGCTACATGAGTACAGGAATATT
Source organism: Anoura caudifer (assembly GCA_004027475.1). Classification (NCBI taxonomy): domain Eukaryota; kingdom Metazoa; phylum Chordata; class Mammalia; order Chiroptera; family Phyllostomidae; genus Anoura; species Anoura caudifer. Next base: position 50,469 of record PVKU01008004.1, read on the forward strand.
GCCTTTGATAAATGAAAGTGAAATATTTTTGAATATCCTTAAAATGACATAGAAATAAGTGTTATTTCTAAAGGATACACATTGGACTATGCTAAGATTAAGATGTTGGCCAAGGGTTACAAAGTATCAGCTACGTGAGGGTATGTTTTGAAGGTCCATTGCATAGAATAGTGTCTACAGGTAACAATACTGGGCTGTATACTTGAAACTGGCCAAGAAGGATCCTAAGAGTTCCCAGCATAAAGTAAACAAAAGCTAACGATGTAAGGTGATTTGCATATCAATTAGATTGATTGTGGTGATTTTTTTTCACAATGTATAGTGGTATACCTTAAATACATACAATTAAATCACCAGAATCCCATGCATTAAATAACACTATTAAAAGTCAGATGATTGCACATGCATTTGATAAAGCATCCATATGTAAGATACGCAAGGAACTTTTACAATTCAAGTAACGAAATTCAGAAAACATAAGAATTATCAAAAGACTTAGAATGACATTTTAAAGAAAAGGCTTTTAAAATGTCAGTAGACACGTGAAGAGGTATTTAATTTTATTAGTCACCAAGGGAAACTAAGTTAAACTCTCAATGCAGTATCTACCATAATGCAGCTTCTATTAATGACAAATCACACAATAATGCTAAGAGCTGGTGAGAATGTGTAACAGCTGTAACTCTCGTGCTTTGCTGATGGGAGTATAAATTTTTACAACCATCATGAAGTCTCTTCGGCAGGATCTAGTCTTAGCTTGCAGTTTTGTGTATATTTAACTCACATATATATGAGTTAAATTTAATATTATATTTATGTATTTCATTTAATTTAATATTATATATTTGATATATTAATAAATATATTCAATTGATAGGTTTATATATTCAGCAGAAATGTGACAAAAATGGTCCTGACTTATAAGAGTAGAATAAGCTATTTAAGCCTATTGAGGTTGGAAATGAAGACTTACAGTACTTCTTCAAATTTTAGGAAAACGCTTGTGTGAAAAAATAGAGGATAGAATTATAACCACAGAATTAAATTATAGGAACCGTGTATGTTACAATAAGCAAAGGCATTCTAATTGTAAACGCTCTGCAGACATTGATTGAAGTGTTACTCAGAGTCATTACCCCCACCACCACCAAATTTACTGAAATAGAGTCAATTTTCATTCTTAAGGGTTATTTATCCAGTCATTCATTTAGTTTTTGTTCTTCCTTAACAATTACTTATTGAGAAGTTTTGGTGCTATATATTACCCTAGGACTATCCTGTAGACTTTTTTTTACTGGCACAGATGTAGACTAAATAATACCTTTCGATATTCATGTTAAGTCATGAATGGATGATAGGTAAACTAAAGTGTGATATATCACAGTAGTTAAATATCCAAGCTGTGAATTCAGACTTCCAGGGTTTGAAAACTCTTTCCACTGTTTACTGACTCAGTGACCTAGGTAAAATTATTTAAGCCTTCGATTTTTCAGTTTCCTCAAGTGTAAAATGTGGATAAAATGGTTTCTATTGCATAAAACTTTTCCAATGTTTAAACAAATTTTGTGAGTAAAACAATTAGAGCTATGTCTGACCAAATGAAAGCTTGAGATATGTTTACAGTATAAGTATTATTTTTAATGTTATTATTTTATTTCAAGTAAATATGAGTGTAAAGATAAATTTACATATTTAAAACTCAGGAGAATTATTTCCATATTTATGAAGCTCCACACAGACATACATATTTGTTCAAGTATAGACAGATGATAAGTTGATTGTTCAACTGATGATAGATAAATGTAAGTATATGTGAAAATTTTTCAAAAATCTATGAAAAATAAATTATTTTTATCAGAAGCTTAGTGATATTTTAACTAGATTCACTGTATATAAAGATCATACCATATTTCCTGGCCAGTTCCGGCGTTTTGGCTTCCCGTCTCCCTCAATCCCTCAATGCACCACTGTTTCCCTGTGCTCCAAAGTTTATACTCAGCCAACAACTTTTCTCCTTTCACCACCAGAAGTTATTCAATTGCATTTCTCATTTCATGGGTCACTTACCTTCTTTGTTCTCATCCATGAAGAATAAACCCAACCTTTCTTATTGGATTAGAAGCAGGTAGTGTGAGTCTTAACGCTGTTATGGATGTTGGTTTGTCACAAATGAATAGCCTCTCTTCGATACAACTTGAGCAATCTATCTACTGTGTTGAAAAACATGCTGCCTCTGTGGAAGAAGAAACACAATTCAGACCAGAGATACTTCTCTTATTTCAAATGAATGGTGGCTGCTGGTGAATGACAAACCCACAGTCCCTTTAAAGCTGCTAGTCAATTGTCTGCTGAAGGAAAGACACAGATGAAAAAATAGAGAGCAATGGGTTGTTTTACCAAAGGCCGGTTTCTCTTAGAATGAGTTCAACTACTGAATGTGAATAACCAAAGCCAGGAAACTTTACTCTTTTTTTCCTGTTGTAAATGAAGTAAGAGAAAAATACAAATCTTATGATTTTCTAATGTGCAAAAAAGAAAGTTTAGGTGCTAAGGCTTATAAGAATCTTTGAGATAAGCTAACGTGGAGGTAACTGAGATGAGACACCTCTCTTTCTATTGATCAATCTGTCTCTTTCTTCTTCCCTCCCTTCCACCTCCTTCTCTCTGCTTTTATGAAAAAAAAGCCTGCTTTATTTTATTGATATTATGCCATGATGAAATTGCAAAGGTCATTTTTGGTTGATAAATATGGAAAGAGTGTCTTTTTCTTTGAGATTTGTGTAAAAATTTCTTTATGAGTAAATAAGTATTTAATAAAATGATGACTAAGTTTGTGGTTAAAAAGTTATTTAAAGAGGAGTTTGTGATTTCCAGAATTTTCAAATTTGATATGAATTGAAGTTTACATTATCAGTAAACAGATTTCTTTCAAATCAGTAAGATATTAACATAAATATATGTTTCACTGGGTATCTGAAGACTTCAATTTGACTGCAAGGAATTAACATACATATGGACTGACCTCTGACTTAAAAGCTACTTGAAGTATTAAATAATGTTGGGTAAATCACAGCTTTGCATCAATGGGATTTTACACAACCAAAATGAAGTAAATTGATTGCAAATAAATAAATATACTTTTTAAATTTTTCTTAAAGAGATAGCATGGTTATTTTCAATATAATGAGATAAATTAAGGCCAGTGAACAAATATATCCCCAAATTATAAAAAATAAAAAGCATTGTATAAGCAAGTCATAAGTAATCACAATTGTAATGATGGTGATATGTTATAGAATTAAATTCAACTCTGCATTTAGAAGTTCTTTTTTAAAAAAATTCTGTGTCAAATACAAAAGTTAAATGATGGAAATGGCAAGCTTTAAAAAATAAGCTTAAACTGAGCATTTACACACATGCACACACATACACATAGCATTTGTCTGCAATATGTAAAGTCTATTACCCAACATTTGTGTGCATGCCATCTTAGAGGAAGAATCCTGAAGAAATGGTAAATAATAATTTAATGTTTTCGTTCTTCTTTAACAACTTCATAACATCTTGTGGTATATTAAATACTATACTAAATAATCAAATACTTCTGAACTTTTTTAAAACTATACCCTGATAGTTTTCTTACTACATGTTTTATCACATTATATGAGTTACTTGATATATTACTTGTCTACAAAATTGTTATGTATACTTTTTTTCTCAATAAACACTTCAGACATTATTTTGTTCTTTTTTTATTTCCCTTCTTCTTTCCATCCTTTCCTCCTTCCTTCCTTCCCTCTTTCATTCATTCTTTCTTTCCTTTTATTGTTCTTCCTTCCTGCCTGCCTTCCTTCTTCCCTGCTTCTTCCTTTTTTAAAATTTTATTTGGAAACGTTTTGATGTAGACATGGGCAGGAGCTACAAAAATCCCAAAGTATCTTTACTACTATTAGAAGACTAGAATAAGTTGTGTTACAAACATTCTTAAATGGGAGCTGACAATCTTAGCTAAGGAAAAAGATTGTTTGGTTGATAACCTTTTCACATCATCTCAAGGTCACAGGACCAAGATTTTTCTGTAGAGGGTATAGCTCAGAGAAGTAAAAAGGAAAAATCTGAAGAGAAAGGAGAGGAAGGTGTGTCTCCTTTAAGATACTCTTACATTTAGCATGATTGATCATGATTCTAGAACATGATTCTAGAACATCTTACTAAACTGTGGACAAGCAAGGAACATTAACTAGGTAAAGGGAAAACAAAATGAAGATCTCTCAAGGACAGTGGCCTAGGGGGAATGATATTAAGTGGAAAAAATGTTATATACATTTCCATTCTTTCCTTTTCACCAGTTTTCTAATTACCTATTAATTGTTTTATTAGGGCATCTTGCTGATCAAGAAAAAAATTCCTTACCCTTGTATTTGTCTTTAGCTTATTATTGTTTCTGTGTATAATAAGCATCTTCACTTATTTTTAATATTTCTCTAAGCTCTTTCTTGTGTTTTAATACATGATTAAATACTGTACATTCTCTACTTATGGTACATTTTGTTTTAACTTTTGTGTATATCAATTTTGACCACTCCTTTGATCTATGAATTACTTAGTAAAGTGAAAAATTTCCAAAAGCATTATATTTATTTATCCTTTTTGTTTTTGATTTCTAAGTCATTTACCTATCTTTAGCTATAATTTCTTTGAAATTTGATGATACTTGCTCTATGAATTATTACATGGATCAAGAATCCACAGAGTAATTTCTTTGTGAAATTTTTGTGAGTTAGTTGAATTTATGAAAGAGTTTTAGCAAAGTAGGTCATGACTGTTTCACCTAAACATGTATATATCAATTTGAAAATATGGGCAGATAATAAATGTTCTAGTTTGTGCCAAAACCCAAGAAATGGGAGGGCTAATATACAAGTGCAGGAAAAAATGGATGTCTCAGATCAAACGGAAGGGGAGAATTCTCACTCCCTTCCCCTTTTTGTTCTATTCAGGCCTTAAATCAGTTGGATGATGCCCACATGCATTCATTAATAGGATCTTCTTTACTCATCTATTGATTCAAATACTCACACTAGAAGCTGAAAAGAACATTTTGAAGACACAGAGTAAGCATCAGACCCAGACTCCAACATGGCAGGGGTGTTAGAATTACCAGAATGTGAATATAAACAACTATGATTGGTATGATAAAAGCTCTGCAGGGCAAAGTAGACAGCATGCGAATATATATGGACAATGTAAGCAGAGATAAGGGAATTCTGAGAAAAAATAAAGTGAAATGCGACAGATCAAAAGCACTGTACCAAGTATGAACAATATTTAAGGGTTCATTATTTAAGTAGACAAAACTAAGCAAAGGATATCTGTGTTTGATGATATGTCAATAGAAACTTTCAAAATGTAAAAGCAAGGAGACAAATGGCTAAAAACATAAAGAAAGAAACAAAATATCCAAGAACTGTAGGACAACTGCAAATTATAACTTACGCATAATAGAATTCAAAAAAGAGAAGGAAGAGAGGAAAATAGAATAGATACTTGAAAAATGACTGAAATTTTTCCAAATTACTACCAGTCAACAAATCACAGATCCATGAATCTCAGACAACATCAGGAAGAAACAAATAAAATTAATATTAAAGAATAAATCTTGAAAGAAGACAAAAGAAAACAAAGCCTACCTATAGAGCAGCAAAGATCAGAATTACATTAGACTTTGCCCCAGAAAACATTTAAGCAATGAGAACGTAGTGTGAAATATTTAATGTGTTGAGAGAACAAAGCCATCATATAGAATTCTGTATTTTGGGAAAGTATCCTTTAAATCTAAAGGGGAAATAAAGGCTTTCTCAGAAAAGCAATTGTGCAAATTTATTGCCAGTAGACCTGCCTTAGAGGAAATGTTAAAATAAATTCTTCAGAGAGAAGGATATTGCTATACGAAGTCTGTCCAGAAGTTATCCAGCCATGAAATATGAAAAAAGAGACATTTATTGAAAAAGATGCAATATACAAGAAACATTGTACATACCACAATAATCCTTCAATCCCCTTCAAAGTAGGCACCTTTGGACCTCACATAGTTTTCCCAATTATCATCAGTTACCCCAACATATTTCCCTGAATGTCATTGAGCATCCAAAATCTCTTTCCTTTCAAAGGTCATTTTAGTTTGGGAAAAGCCAGAAGTCACAGGGTGCCAAATCTGGGCTATAGGGGGGCTGAGTCATCTGGGTGATTTGATGTTTTGCCAAAAAACTCTGCATGAGACGTGATGTATGAGCAGGTGTGTTGTCATGATGAAGCTGCTAATCATCAGTTGCCTGTAGCTGTGGCCTTCTGAATCATCCAGATTTTCCCGCAGGGGAATATTCAAGCTCAATGCAAATTTGATTTGATACAGATTCATTGCTCTACTTGCTCAATCATTTTGATTGCGACAGATACACAGTACACATGCTCACTCAACAGCATCTACGGCCCCCTCTGATTAGTAAGATGAGGTCGGCACTGTTCACACATATGCATTCCAGTCCAGTCTTCTTGGCTGCCAGGTTATGTTGATGTCTTGCAATCCATTCTGTTACATTAACAATGGCTGGGCTTTTTCTGGACAATCGTCATAGATTAGAAACGTGTATCTACATAAAGAAAGATAAAGCACTAGATAAGGAATAAATGAAGGTAAAAATGTATTGATTTTTCTTTCTTTAAATTTATCTAACAAATAATGACAATGTATTTAATTTTGTATGTTTATGTGTATATGTAAAACACAAAGGTACAAAGGTTAGGAGAAAGGAATTAAGAATATTTAGTTATACAAAGTAGTGATACTATCAATGACATGGTATAGTGTTATTTGAAGACAGACAAATCAATTGTGAATATATTTTGCAAAATCTATAGCAATCACTAAATAAGTTTTAAAAGGAATGATTGACATGCTAAAAATAAGATAAATAATCATATATGTATAATTCTCAATTAAAAGAATAAATGGTAGAAAAAGTGTGTAAGAAAATATAGGAACAAAGATAAAGGGTAAAAATAGAAAATGATAGCAAATATAGTAGAGAGCATTCCCAAGTTACTAGTCTAAATACACTAGTTAAAGATAGATATTCTCCAAGTGGTCAAAAAAGGCCAAGACCTCATAATATGAGGTCTATAAAAATTCCCATTAAATATAAAGACATATATATTTTAAAAATAAAGGGATGGAGCCCTGGCTTCTGTAGCTCAGTGGATTGAGCATGGGCCTGTGAAACAAAGGATTGTGGTTCGATTCCCAGTCAGGGCACATGCCTGGGTTGCAGGCCAGTTCCTGGCAAGGGACGCAAGCGAGGCAACCACACATTGATATTTCTTTCGCTCTCTCCTTCCTTTCCCCTCTAAAAGATAAATAAAATCTTTTATAAAAAATAAAAAATAAAGGAATGGAAAAAGATATACCATACTGACACTAATCAAAAGTAAGCTAGCCCTGGCTGGTGTGGCTAAGTGGATTGAGCACTGGCCTGTGAACCAGAGGTCACCAGTTCAATTCCCAGCCATGGCACATATCTTTGCTGTGGGCCAGGTACCTGGATTCAGGCCTACGCAACCAATCAGCGGTTGTGGGACAGGCACCTAGATGGAATGTGTGAGAGGCAACTGATCAATGTTTCTCTCACACATCATTGTTTCTCTCCCTCTCATTCTGCCTCCCTTCCCTTCTCTCTAAAAAACAAAATAAAATCTTTAAAATAAGTAGGCTGGAAGTAGCTTTATAACCTTTATTACTTGAAGGCAGAGCAGATAAAAGAATAAGGAAAATTACTAGCAATGAAACAGAGAAATTATATAATGATTTAAAAGGGTTAATTCTCTAGGAAGCCATAAGGATCCATAATTTGCATTTGCCTAACAACAGAGTTCCAAAATAGATGAGGCTGAAAGGACTAAAGGAGAATAGATGAATCCACAATTGTAGTTGAAGACTTCAATACACCTTTTTCAGAAATAGTCAGATTCACAGGCAGAAAATCAGTAAGGACATAGTGGAACTCAGGGGCACCATTAAGTAAACAGACATTGCTATCATCCAAGACAACTTCATTCGACAACAGCAGAATGCACATTTTTCTTAAGGTCACATGGAACATGCACCAAAATAGACTGCATTCTGGTCCATAAAAGGCACCTTAACAAATTTAAAAGTATAAAAGTTATACAATGTATACTTTCAGACCACAATGGAATTAAGCTAGAAATCCGTAAGAGAAAGAAAGCTGGGAAAATCCCAAAACACTTGGAGATGAAACAACATGCTTCTAAATAACATATAAGTAAAAGAAAAAATTTCAGGAGAAACTGAAATCATTTTGAACTAAATTAAAATTAAAAAAAAAACAATTTACCAAAATTGTGGGATGGGAAGAAGAGCTCAACAGACATCTCACCAAAGAAGATATACAGATGGCAAATAGACATATGAAACCATGGTACATATTGCATGTTAGGGAAGTGCTAATTGAAACAATGAGATCCCACTACAAGCCTATTTTGAATAGCTCAAATCCAGGATACTGACAATAAAGAATGCTTGTATAGTCCAACTGTCTGCACTCCAAGATCTGCTGATGAGGCTGAATTGTTTTAGTTCAAGTTTACTTTCATTTCTGTTGGTTGGCTTGCTATCAGTTGGGACAATGAGGCCAGCTTGGCCAGGCACCTCTTTCCATCTAGCAAGCTCACCCAAGAACAGCAAGAGAGAGCTATGCCAATGTGCAGTGCCTTTCAAATCCCTATATCACATTTGCTTTTGAGCCATTGGTCAAATCCAGTTATCTGACCAAGCTGTGACTCAAGATTCAAGAAAATAGGTCCTACCTAGTTGTGGGAGGAGCTACAAAGTCACTTTTAAAGGGCATTAAGACAAGGATGAAGAGAATTGTGTTCTTTTTTGCCATTTATCATAATTAAAAATTTACTTTCCAATTTTAATAGATCTGTCATAGATTTCTTGTTGTATATTTTAATAAATTTGTAATACATTCTGTTTTATTCTGTTCTTGTATAAATAATAATGACCTATATAAATAATAATACATATAGATACTTCTCTCTACTGGTATGAGCTCATATTTATTTTTATGCTCTTAATTCTTTTTTTCATAAGAAGACAATGTAAGTAATATGGATGACAGCAGAAATTAAAGACTTCATTAAATATAAACATAAAATATACTATATTTGAAATTATCAAGTTACTTTACTGGAAATATTTTCATTTCATAAAAACTGATTTATTCTGTATTTGTATTTTTCATGTGTCAAAAGGTAAAATTATTGAGAAAAAGAAAATTCCTACACACTAGAAAAAGACACTCATATGTGTAAATGTAATTACTTTGTTAGTTTCCATTCTCTTTTTTAAAATGCTTATAATTTTAAGAAATTGTTTATGTTTGATTTTCCTATCAGATATTGATAAATTCCATGTCACCATGAAAGATAAATGCATTCTCTAAATGTTGGACTTTTTAATTACATTGTGCCATCATTCCATTATGTTTTACTATCTTAAAAGCTAGTAGAAATATTGCCTTAGAAATGAACAACTAAAATAAAATATTTGTTGATTTTCTTTGAAAAATATATATTGATGTTGGATTTTAAGCACTTAGCTTAAGAAATTTTTATCATAATAGTGTCCACTTATCAGCACAATTTGTCTTAATAAAAATGAATAAGCTAATATGTCATGTGAAGAATTCATAATATCTATGAAGTATCATAATAGGGATAAATAGAAAGGGATGCCAGAATTAAATATTAACAATAACATAGATTTTTTGTTCATCATTCATCTCATTAAGATGATGAGAAAATATAAATATCATATTCACAAAATGTTGATATGTTTTAGATTGATTTATTAGGATATTTTCAAATTATTAATTAAAGAAGTTGCTTAAATTGTTTTATCTGCTGAGCAACAACTGTAATAGAATAAATTCACTTTTTAAATATTGAAATGTCATGACCAGGCTGCGCTTGGATACTTAGAAGATTAACCCCTCAATGACTCAGTATACACCCCAACTGAACTTGGTAACAACATCTAGAATCCTGGGGCAATAACTGTATGGAATCACAGGAGCTGGGAGCTTTAGCAGTTCCAACCTTCAGACTATCTTATTTAAAGTGCCTCCTACGAATTGGGTATCAGGCATTGTCTAAGCCATGACTCTTCAACACACAAACATGAAGAGTAATGAATTCAAGATGAGGTCATATCTAGCTCTTGAATTTTTCCTACAGCATTGTTTCCATTGAAGGCTCTAAGTAAGCCTGAAGTCTGGAAACATGTTTATTTAAATTTTACTTAAGTCAGTTAATAAGAAAGTAGACAAAGGCTATGAGGCAAGACAAACCTTCCTCCTTTGCTTGATGATAAATGAGGAGAACTGTGCATCAGTTTTCAGACATAATAGTTGATACAAATAAACTTCAACCTTATGGAATTACAGCACATGCCTCGAAAGGAAAAGGAGGGATCAATGGGTGGGCTGGGATGAGAGTAAAAGAAAACTGTACTTGAACAACAATTAAAATTAAAAATAATAATAATAAAAATATCAAAAAATATCAAAAAAAGAAAAAAAAAGAAACCATCCCTAGTGCCATAAGGATGGTAACATATACAGTATCCTTGGTATTAAGAATACATTTAAATTGTTTCTATTAGTCTAGCCCAAAATACTTTTGCTTTAATGTTGTGGCTCAAACCAATAAGAAACTACACTGAGCTTGTTCATCTTCATGAATTCAAAGGATTAGACCAAATGTTCTGGAGGAGGAAAACTGGAGACACATTGATGGGGAAAAAAAGTAAGGCAGAAAATACTCAGAGGATGAGTGTTTGGCAGGGCCAACGGCTGAACACAAGTCAGGTTTTCATATGTTGAAGTCCTAACCCCCCCACTACCTTACAATGTGGCTGTATTTGAAAATAGGGTTCTTAAATACATAATTGAATTAAAATGAGGTCACAGGAGTGGACCCTAAACCAATGCTATGAGTAAATAGCCAAGTATAGAGTATTATATTTTATTTCAGGTATTTCTCTTACATTTATAAGATGCTTAGGAAAAAAATTTTTTAAATTCCTTTTAAATTTTAATGCTTGAGGAAAATATAATTACTTTTAAACTAAATTGACTGTCACATTATTATACCTTATTTCTGCAAAAGGTGTTTTTATATTTATTGGTGTAATGATGCTACAATTCTTTAATTAAAAATAAGCCACTGTGTCGATACATATGTCTTATATTTTTATATTCAAATATTTAACTTCTTGTCCCTTTCCTTGCTGACATCTATTAAAACTATATCCATATTACTCATCTTTTTTCAATGAAACTACTTTTAGTTCATAACTGCTTTCTTCTCTTTTAGTTTTATGTTTTATTTCTTTCTGCTTTGATTTATTTCATTGATCATATTGTCTCTTCTTGAGTTAAAGATCTTTTATACTTTTAGATATTTCATATTTTCATATAAATGTGATTTATTCACTTTATATTTTCTTCATTCAGCTAAATCTGATGTTGTTAATATTTCATTCACTTACAGGTTTTTTTACTCCATGGAAATTATGTAAATCGTACTTAAATGTAAATCAAATTTCATATTCTGTGCAATTTTTCTACATAAACATATAACATCTAAGAACATTATAGGAATATTTTTATCTATACTTCAAAGGTATTAATGGAGAATTCTAAAAACATACAAAATGCCCAAAGCAAAATAAAACCCAAACAATGACCTATGTCTTAAAAAGAACATTTTGTAAAACTAATGATATCCAAGAATGATGTGAAAAATCAAAGCATAAAACATAAGTGAATAATAAGTCAAATAAATGTGATTTAACAAATTAAGTTAATAGAATTGCAATTCTATTTTCCTGGGGGTAGGGAGTAATTTGTTAAAAACAGGTTAGAATGGTTTCTTTCCTATCCTTTTTAAATGTACTTAAAGACTTTCCATTGCTCTTAGAAAAAATATAATCTCTCCCAAGTTCTGTGTATCCTGTCATTATTTACTTTTCTAAGAATGTCAAAGACCACTACTCTTTTGCTCATTAATTTCTAGACAAACTAACTTCTGAGCACACCAGTGTTTTCAGGACTGAAAGACAGTCAGTATACTGGTCCATCTACTTGGAACTCATTGCTCATAGTTCTGTGTATGTTTTCTGCCTTTGTATCTTCTGTTGCTTGGATTAAGCCTTTCACTGAATTTCTTTTTATCTGAAATAACTTTTTAATACCTATTTCAGAATTATTTTAAGAAATTCATAGCACATTATTCAATGTGTAATTACACATTTATCATTTTTTCCCGTACTATGGAACTGTTTATCTTCATATTTTCTGAACTACCAAACGCTAAATTTCCTAAAACCTGGGACCTTGCATGTTTGATTTATCAGAACATACTTGGGTTTAAAACAATATATTGAACAGGTGAGATTTTCAGAAATAAATTGGAGTGTCAGCAGAGATGAAGTATAGGTGAGTAATTTAGCCTCTATCTAAATTAAAAATAATAACAGCCTGAAATAAGAGATAAATGATGAAAATAAAAAGAAAATAATTGAATCAAATATATTTTGGAGTTAATCTGGAGATACACTGACAGATATAGTATCCAAAGAAAGAAAGAATTCATTTTTACATCTCATTTTGAGTACAAGGGAAAGATATGTTATTGTAACCAATTTCAAAAATATGGATAAACCATGAAAACTTAACCATTTATAATCTAAACTCAAAGAGAAATCACATTCACAACTGTGTGTGTGTCTGTGATAAAACACAATAAAGTGAATGAAGCAAAGATCAAAGTTTATAGCTAAACTGGATTATTTAACATACATTACCAATGCTCTCATTTTACTCAATTTTATTTTCATATACTTTTGCCAGCAATATAAAATAGCATCTATCTCCTGAAAAGTTGGTATATTATTTATTTAAAATTTATTATTTATTCAATAATTTTAACTATTATGACTTCCAAAAGTTAAAACTGTACCTTATTGGGAAATTTGTATTTCATTACAGGAATGGATAATGTAAGTTCTATTTGTTGTTCATTTTTTCTGAAGTATCTCCCGATATCTTTCGAATATGTCTCAATTTAGAAGGCTTAGCCATAGCAAGGTTAGTGTCTATTTGCTGCTATATTTTAAGCAAATGTAATTTTTACTTATATTTTTACTTATATTTGATGGTTTTGGGAGAATTTAAAAATAGGACAATTTATTTTATTTTGAACAATTTTCTAATGTTATATCAAGGTCCCCAAAATTAAAAAAAAAATAAATTGTTACTACTAAAGCTTGTAGCATTCATTTTACATTGTGCTTTAAATGTGTATTTATTTTTAATTCTCATATGTATACAGAATAATTTATATTTCAAATGATTTATTTTATATTTTGTTATAATACATTTTCCTTTCATGAAAAGGCAATTATTTTCAGTATTTATTTTACACTTAATTATTTTCATGAATGATATCTTTAAAATATTACAGTTAATTTGATCTAAGAGTAATTTTTAAGTATGTGGTTTAATTTCTAACAATTATATCTATATATTTTCTCTCTGAAGCAGATCAAATGTCAAATATTCTGGTGAGTAACAGTGGTAACGATGTGGAATCTTGTCCTGTCTATGTGCATTTCTTACTGACTATGACGGGAATTCTTGCGTTTTACTACTGTGATATTGTCAAATTGCCGCAGGGTGCTGTTCCTTTCTATGTTTACAGTTTCTCTCTCTGGCTAGATTTAGTATGGCAACCCTCACGAGGGAATAAGATACAGGGTGCAATAAAAATGATCATAATGCATAAGAACCCC
>PVKU01008004.1:64504-79298 GCA_004027475.1 Anoura caudifer
GGGGGGAAGGCAGAGCACTGCACTTGAACAACTATTAAAAAGTTTTAAAAACTAAATGGACAAATTTAAAAAATAAAAGGTTTTGTTGTGATTGGCTCAGCTGAAAATGATTAAGCTTGGATATATTGTAAATGATGAGTAGTTAAGACTAAATCAACTTTTGTGATTCTCTTGGAATTTTATTCTTCTGTGCTAGCTTCATCCTCTTAGTGACTGAAGCAGATCTATTTACCATAGTTATACACCAAATATTTAAGAGGAAGAAAGACAATTTGTGCTTCAGACTTACCAGATAATGTTCTGATTTTCACACTAATTTTACTCTTGCATCAAAATTTGCATATTGAATAATGTATCTTATCCTCTTGATTGACTAAGGAAGGTGTGTACTGAATAAATCATTTTGACAAGATTGATAGAATTATCTTGAGAAGGTTGGTTCAGGGGTTATGAATGGTTTTATATTAGAATCATGTATGGCCAAGATAAAGTATATTGAGGCTAAGAATATCTTCCTGGATGCACTGAGTCAATCCCTAAAAGTATATTATTTGAATATCCCAAACCCAGATATATAAAAAAAATCTTTTCCAATACTCTATTGCACAGCTAGGATTGATAGTGGCTACAGGTTTTGTACTAGAGAGACGGACTTTGAGTTGTGGATCAGATTTATTCCCATGTCACTTAACACTGAAGTTTGACTAGTAACAAAGTAGACCAACGTAGGAGAGAAAAGTCAAATACCCACTAACATTCGAAATTTTTAGATATCTTATTATCTTATTTCCAAGTGGGGTAACATAATTTCATTTTTATATTTATGTTACTATTCCACCTTCAGCAATTCGTATACAGTGGGAATTTGTGCTTAGTTTTGGAATTTTTGCAGAGCCAATCCAATATGCAATATTTAGATATGTCCCATAATTACATTGAGTTAAAGTTTGCAAAGATTTGTTGATTTGCTGGCATGTAAATTTTAGAAATTATTTGAAAAAATAACTAATTGATACAGTTTACAGTTATTTCCCCCAAATAAGTTTTTATTTTAACATGTAATTAATTATGCCACATTCATGGGATGGAAATTTAAAACAAATGTACATTCATTTCAAAGTATCTGGCTTTCAACTATTAAAATATTAATTTATTCTCTAAAGAATGTATTTATTTAAAAATATGCAGAAAGGTAAAAGTATACATTCTGTTGGTAGCTTGAAAAAAATTGCTATATCAGTATAAAGAGTTGATAACCACACTAAATCTCCTATCACATCAAAAAATATGTTTTGCTTTATGCGCTTTTTTCCTGAGGTCTCTTCCTGGCTATGCTGTTGTGAAATTGTCCAAGATCTAAAAAAGGCCTTGAATTTATTTTGCTTTAGTTGCAAATCTATTAATAGGATGGGCAGAGAATTGTAATGCTTCATTGCTTTCAGCTGATGGTGGGGAAAGCAACGACCTCTTACTTTCAGAGTGGCATTGAAGCAAAATCACCCCGCACATCCAAAGATGGAGTAAAGTAAAAACAGGCTTCACTCTTTTCCACAAGACCTTTGAAGAATGCACATCTCTTTAAAAATATGCAAATCTTTCTGAAGTTTAAAACTTTGAACAATTCCAGTTACTTCAAATGAAGAGAGAATGGTGTGACTTTGCAGTTAGCATTTATAATTCATGAACTGCAGTTTGTATAATAAAGCAAGGTTGTTACATTGTGGTCCAATAATGTTCCCTACCGTATAAATGCTAAATTTCTTGAGCTGCCATAAACTTCCCTACCATATCGCTATTATATAATGACATACAAAATAATTTTATTAAAATTAAAAATGTCCAGATAATTTTTTTACTTGAATAAGTATTATATCATAGGGGTCAATTCATACATTATGAATAATTTTGGATACAAAATATGGTTTAAAGATCCACATACCAAAACAATGCTGAATTGCAAAGTCCGTCTCTGAAAAGTAGCTTTATACCTATGTTGTATGAAAATGTAATAAATAGAGTGAATTAATGTACTCTTTACACACAACTCCATATATATAATTAATTTAGTTTATTTTATAAAGATAGAATTTTTGATATCTTCTTATTTTAATGACTTTGATCAGCAAATATTATGCTCAGGACAGAGAATGGTATATGTTTGCAAAATAGTAAACTAGGAAATTTAAGTTAGCCACACAGAGGAAATTATTTGTGAAAATAGAGTAGGTCACACTGGAAGTAAGAAAAGGTAATAAAATTACTTGAATCATGTCACCTCCTACCGGGGGACCCTGGTTATTTTTCAAAAAATGAAGATAGACACATAATACGTAACCGCACATGTAAAATATACTTGATTCCGTGTATGAAGAAGTATATTAAAAATGATACAATTTCAAGAATTTATAAGGTGCCAAGTAAGTTTTAACTTTTCTGTGAGTGACCTTGACGTCATTTTGTAGCAACAGAGTGACTGAGAAGGACTGTGTACTGTGTAGTGGACTTACACGAATCGCAGATCTCACTGAAATCCTACTGCTGCTGCTACAAATTATCGCCAAATCAGGGTCTTAACACCAAGCAAACGTATTGTCTTATAACCCAGCAGTCAGGAGTCTTAAAGGTTTAGTGGGGATAAAACCAAGCTGCCAGACCTGTGTGGCTTCTGCAGCCTCCAGGGGACCCCTTCTTTCCCTGTCCAGCACCTGGGGGCTGCCTGCTTCTCAGCTTCTGTCTGCATCGCGCTACCTCTGCTTCCGTCACATCTTGCGTCACTTCTGACCCACCCGCCTTTCTTTTATAAGCAGCCTTCTGATTACATTGAATCCACCTGGATACTCTAAAATCTCCCCATCCCGTTTATCTTTTTTTTTATGTTAACTTCATATCAACATTGTTACTTTTCATCTATGTCTCTGATGTTTTAACGTATCTTTGCTTTTCTGATTATTTTTGTTCTACTTATCTATGTCAGTCGAAAACAATAGAGTTGAGTTAGAATACATGTCTTTAATAGGATCTCATTTTTTTTTTTTTTTATGCAGCTGATATATACAGTGAAGCTGACAATTAGGTCTAGTCCTCTTCTTTATCTGCATTTTCCTCTGCTGTCTCACTTTAGGTTTCTGCTACTGTAGATTGAAGTTACTGAATGTGCTGTCCTCTCCCTCCCTCTGCTCTCACTGTTTCTCCCTACACTAGTAAAATCACTATGGCACTCTCGATTTCAACGAAATACAAATCATTCCCAAATCTCTCTCTCCATAGAAAGATTTCTTTCTCAGAAATCTGAGAGTCTCCCTAAACCCTCATTTCTTCAACATTCATATCTAAATCAAGCTTAAATCTTAGCAAATTTAATTCAGCAATGTAATCTACATCTTCATTTCCACCACAGTCTTGGTTGTTCAACCTATAAACATGTCCCTCCAATATTGCTGTATTTTTCTTCCAATTAACTCTGTATTCAAACTTTCTGCTTCATATTAAGGTCAAAGTGGTCTTTCCAAGGTGAATGTATGACCTAGTCTCTTCCTTTGTTTTAAACATTTACAATTGATTCCAAGTGCTATCAGGACTAAGACAAAAGTTTTCATTCTCACCAACCATACCTTGCCCATCTCTGTGGGCCACTTCACAAGGCTGTGTCTCTAAGAGGCTAGTCCCATAAACCTTTTTGTTTCTACAGTATACTACTTCTCTCTCCCATGTGAATTTTCTCACATTTTCTCCTAATCTCTATAAACTTTGCACTGCTTTTATTCACCCTAATTCTTATTCATTCTTTAATATCAATTCCTTAGTGACTGTCTCTGATTTCCTGCCATCAATAACTAGGGTAACTCTTTGGGTTAAATTCATTCATTAACATTTATATCCAATTTATGCTACCATTTGTAAGCCCTGCTACATTCAAATTTCAGGGGGGCACACTCCAATGTTCACTGCTATATCTAGGATTTAATAACTTCTGTCACATTAAATTGCAGGGTGTATATTCTCTGACTAATGAATATAGATATTTTCATATATTTATGTATATACATACGTATATATGCGATCACAGTTGTTAAGTCTCAGTTTTCTATCTCTTGATCTACATCTCACTATATGTCTATTCATATTAGCTTGACATATTGGATTATCCTTATCATTCTTGCCATATTTTAATTTAAGTACTACTTAGTGTCTAAATTAGGGTAATGAGGATTTACAGATTTCATAGGGGTTAACTGCAAGGTATTGCCTCAGAATCAATGCTCCAAAATCATAGGTAATAAAAGACATAATCTTGGTCAACATGAATACCTCAAAGCACAACAGGGTGTCTCAAAGCCAACTGCCCTAACTCTAGTTCATTACTACTATTGACTACTTGGTATTTCATGGAAGATGTATAACATATTTTACACAGTTAAATCTTCATTGAGGTATTCACTATAATATGGTTTATTTTTTCTACCATTCTTATTATTCCTATTTAGTTTTTTATGTAAATTAATTTTATGTGAATTAAACATTAATTACATTTAACATATAGGTTTATGCAAAAACTTATATATGCATATACATGTATATGATTCTGTAGAAGAAATTAAAAAGTGAGGCACCTAATATGAAGCTCTGTGTATTTTGACTGTAATTTATATTGCTAGATGGCTCCTAGAAAACTAATAGAGCATTTCGGCAAAGTGTGTTTCCTTTTACCTGAATCCCCAACAGGACAAGGTGTTAAGACTTCATAAAATTGTTACAAGTCATGTAAGAACTTACCAACCTGATATATGTATAACAACACTTCTTTCTAAATTTTCTTGCATTTTTGACTGCATGATAATTATCCTTTTAATATTCTGTCTGAAATTATACCCCTTTTGACTTCCCATCATTTTCACAGCATTAGATTTTTTCTTTTCACTTACAAATATTAAAATGCTATATATTTTACTCATTATCTTGTCTGTTATTATTATCTCTCTAGAACATAAGCTTTGAAAACAGAAGTTTCCCTCACTTTGCTTATTGCTACACCCCAGCATTAGCAGGATGCTCAAGAAATATTTTCAAATCAATTCATAAATGAAATCATTTTAACAAAAGGCATAAATTTCTATATTTTTTAGAGATCACTTCAAAACATATTTTCATTTGAGCTCCAGAAATGATAGAATCTGACTGGGGATTTATCACCAACTTATAAACTTTATAGGGTACTTGAAATCTTGGGAGTGTACAGGTGGCTACCACATCAGTGACGTCATTATCCATAAGTCAGATGGTGAGAACAAAGTCATAAGTATAAATGTCTATAGGTACTGATTACATTAGGTCATAACCGGTTTTAGGCATAACCTTTCATCTTAAAGGGTGGGAGGCTTTAAATTACTAATAAATATTCCCATTATTTTTTCTCATTATTTTCAATAATATTAGTTATGATGTTCCAATATGGGACCAATTGGCTTATGTGGAACCTAAGGTTGAGTAGGGAAGTAACATCACTTCTTGGAGGGTACCAAATTGGTCCTGGAATATTTATTCTAAGGGATAAAAGGAAGCCTCAAGGGTAGAGACTCAAGCAAAAATAAAGCAGCATGGAGTTTGTTTTACGGCACTCAGAGCCTTCGCTCTCTGTGATTTAATGTGCACCACTTAACCCCCATTACTCCAGACACTCGGTACAAAACTCTGCTCAGAGAAAATATTTTTATGAAGAACAGGTGTTACCGCAGTAGTACATGAATATAAAAGTTAAGAGATTCAGCCCCATTTCATCAAAAATTGTTTTGGCTGCAACTTAAAGATCCAAGTGGCATTATTAAAGAATAGTTGAGGAAATTCCATAATTAGTCATGTCAAATGAGAATGATTATTGTTAGAACTCACTAAAATTTATTTGGCTGGAATCAAATAGATTACATGTTTAATAAGGGCCCTTATTTGGCATAAATAGTAATTAGCCTTCATGTTAGAAATACTGTAAATGGTTGCTCTGGTGATTTAAATGAGCCTTTAACCATGCTCATTTTATATAATAAAACATTAAGTGTAAATTTTATTATAAACTCATTTGTATAAGTAATGCCATAGCCTATGTTAAGATTAACATGGAAAGTTAAGATAGAGTGAAACCTTGGAAACTCTCCAATATTGCTTTGATTGGGTTTGGTAATATACATATTTATTGATGTGTTAATGAAAGCATTACAGAACATTGTGATATATGTCATAAAAACAGGCCTCAGGAAAACAATGAGGTGTGGTAGATGCTTTTTATAAAAACTGATTAATATCCAATTGAATCGGCTACATATCGGAATGTGGCCTGCAGATGAGTACAACATGGGTGGCATTTATGCTTGCAACGAAGGAGTAATGGAATCATGCCCTCACAGAGCAGGGAAAACACACACACACACTAACACACACACATGAATGAAAGCACACATGCACACATAATCATTCAGACTGTAGGTACAGTAATCCAAGAATAAGTATACTTCCTATAGGTAAATACAAGCCTAATCCCTTCAGATTGATGAGTTACTGCAAACCGAAGGTAGAGCAGGATAATCCAAGACTGAATCAATGAACCCTAGACGTGAGATTTCCCCTTGGTTGGGTGTAATCCAATGGTAGGCAATGGGTTCTAAAAGCCAAAAATATAATCTGTCAGTCTGGGCCTTTCTACTCCCATTCTTGTTGATTGCACTTAGATTAAATTACATCAGTGAGTTGTCATTTCAAATGATAGTTTTAAATGATGTGTGTCATTTAGAATTCTGTTTTATGGCATTGCATTTGCAACACTATTCTAATCTTCAAAATTCCGTCACACATTTAGAGACTTAATCTGAGTTCCTAGGTCTGCTCAAAGAATTGGGTGGCTTTCACAGGATGTAAGGTCATTTTCTAGCATAGAGGAAGATCTGAGAAAAACTCTGCTATAAAAATTAAAGATGGCAATATCACATTCCCAATATTTCATATTTTATGGCATTACTATTTGTGTTTGGGGCAGACTGAAATCTATTTTTATTATGCTTTCTGAGATGGCACTCTGAATTTAAGCCCCATTTTCCATGGCTTATAGCTTTTCCACTGAGCACCTGTGGGGATAAGGTTCATCTTGCTGGTTCTTAATGTAGAATGAAATAATTCAAGAAGTTTAAAGGAAATGTTATTTTCTCATTTTTGTCTTAAGTAACAACCAAAAATTCTTTTTGGTTGTTCAAGAATACTATACAGTTTCTATTATTGAATAATTCATAAGAAATTTTGATCCTAAGTACAAATACTTGTAATCTATAAAATGCACATATATTTAAAGTTACTTACACAAAATAATAAATAGAAACATAATGCATATTTACCATATTCCTCAACCCATGTAATACAATTCTCCATGATCTGTCAGGTCCACAAGAAATTCTGAAATGCAGGCTTTGTGCGGGAAGGGCTGCTGTATTGAATCAAAATGAAAAATTTCATTTGCAGGAATGACTACCCACCTATTAAAAAGTCAGGATTTCAGTCATTATTTAAATGTAGTCTCAGTGGTTTATGGAAGCTGTCAAATTTCCCTATTTTCCCATTTCACATGTGTGTACATAAGGCTGTTTTTGATATCCATTTATACAAAATCAAATTTAAAAGAATAATAAAATGAAAAATCATAAAGCATAAAAATGGCTAAGACTCATGCATGGCTCCCTCAGCTTAACCTTTGGAATTCTCAGAGGAAAAGGGGACTACTTATCCTTCCCAGCACAGCAATTAGTTTAGCGAAAACGCCTACCTTACTGCGGCAGCTTTGGAAATCATTATACAGTCAACACTGATCAATTGTAGGCATTATCTATTCATGGAACAAGGAGAGAAATTGTGTGGGAAAGGACACTCTCACTATACAGAAATGTGTAATTAGTAATATTGTTCCAGGGCTACCAATTGGCTTATGCTCATATTTTAACTCATTTCTTTTTTTTTTTTTTAACCCAGTAGCAGAATGTAATTAAGTACTTTAATCATGTTTTCCCTACTTAAGGGATTTACATTCAATACTCCAATTTTACTTTGAAACACTATATTGAATGGTTTCCCTTAAAACTTTATAAAATTATATTTGAGAAGATTGAACAGTAAGTGCCTGTCTGCATAATTATTTCCCTTTTTTATTTAATATAATTTTGCAAAGGGTATTATTATTACTATCATAACTATGGTCATACATCAGTTTTAAGGAATTTTTGGTTCATTCTGGAAACTGATATTCAGTACCAATTTATTTATGTATAGGTCTTGCCTAGTATGAACTCTCTGAAACATTTATGAGCTGGGCAAAGTAACTGGAATTGCCCATAATCCGTATATATCAGATCATTTGACCATGTATCAATCTATTCAAAGAGGAAAAGGAGATCTGCTACTGGAATTTAGGAGACTAAGTGGCTGTTACTATGCCTCGTGGTGGTGAAAGTGAGGAGGGCTGGTGACTGCTGCTTCCAATGCCTCTAAAGTAACCATCGGAGTAAACAGAAATTTAGCCGCAGCTAAAGGAATGGGCTTAGGACCAATGATGGTCCTAAGCATTTCTTTTTCTTAAAGTTAAATTTACTTTGATTAATAAGATCATAAAGGTTTCAAGGGCACATTTCTATGATGTGTGAACTGTATTGCATTGTACACCCACCACCGAATGTCAGGTCATCTTCTGTCACCACATATTTGACCTCTTTACCCTTTACTACCCCACCCTCCTTTCCTCTGATTACCACCATACTGTTGACTGTTTCAATCAGTTTGTGTTTGCTTTCCTTGTCTGTGCATTTGTTCCTTTCAGTTTTATATCCCACATATAAGTGAAATCGTATGACTCTTAACCTTTTCTATCTGATTTAGTTCACTTAGCCTGATATTCTCAAGGTCCATCGATGTTGTTCCAACTGGCAGTATTTCACCTTTTCTTATGGCTGAGTAGTATTCTGAAATAGATGATTGGGTAAAGAAGATATGGTACATATACAAAATGACCCCAAACATTTCTTTAATGTTGGTAACCACAGGGTTAGCAAAGTTAAAAAATCGGTTAACATCACGGCTCCTATAGGTATGTAAGGGGAATGTTATAAGACATTAGGAAGCAATGCGTCCCTGTGAAATGGAATAAAAAATGTTCATTTTTCAGCTAAAGCAAATCTGTTAATCACTATCTCAGACATGACTCCGGACGTTCCTTGCTTGGGGAAGTAGTTACATTGCCTTCATGAGAAAAGAGTTTCTCTCACACAGAAAATAATTTTCTTTAGTGACCAAAAAGCATGTGTACCCACCCTTGACTATTTAGGATGTCTTATATTAATCTTACCTAATATAGTTTTTATATATATATATTCATTACTTGGTTAGACATTTCTTCACTTTATTATTTTCTAAACAAAAAAAATTTACTTCTATTTCCAGAAATGGTGTAGCTATATTTGTATGCTGTAAATAAAATATTATCCATAATAAAAATTGTTTTAAAATGCAATTGTATTTCATAATATGTGTTGTTTCTCAATGTTTATTTTCATTAGAGGGAACTGTTAAATGAGCAAATTGCTCTTAGATGCCTATAATTGCTTGTTTATTTTCCCCTATATTAGACTATCCCTTAAATGCAATAGATGCCACTTTGATTTTGAAACAAATTTTTAAGCCAACCTGAGATCTCAACATTTGTTATATCCTTTTCTGAAAGGGTTATATTACCTCTGCACATTATGTTTTATGTCAGCTCAGAGAATTTATTCCTCTCACATCATGGGAGGTTATCTTGCTTTAGTAGTATAATTTTTATTTCTTTTCAAAGGTCATTAATGAGATACAACACACCCATAGAATATAGACTTATCTATATTAACTCTGTCAATGAAAAAATATTTGAAGGTATATCATACACATACATATTTAAAATTGTGAAGTATTTCTACTGAGCTGAATTATATACTACCTCTGTATATACGGTGTGATGTCTTTAACATTGAAGTCTACTATATCAAACATCAGCATATCTTCACCAGCTTTCTCTGGGTTAGTGTTTGCACAAGGTAGCTTTTCCCATCCTTTCATCTCCAACTTTCCTTTCATGTATCCAGTGTGCAGCAGACACACGGGTTCTTGCATTTTATTCACTCTGATAAAATAATTTGTATAACTGCTTATATACTTCAATTTCTGTCAACTATGAAATTATCTGTTTCATAATTGACTGGTCATTTCATATTGAATATTCTCTTATTTTTGGCCCTTTGAATTAAAATCTTCTGCATTATTTATTTGGATCTATTGACTAGTAATTTATTATTTTAAAATAATTTTAGAGGGATGCCTAGAATAAACAAATGAAAAAATTAACATTACATTTCAGCTGAAGTAATTATATACCATCTTATTTTGAATATGCTAGTCTTAATTCACTTTAATTTTATTTACCTCATTATTGCCATTGATATTACTGTTCTCATGAATTTTAATTCTGCATTATTTACTTTTTATCGAATAGACATTCATTACTCATTTGTATATTTATATACTGTTACTTTTTATTTTATACTATAGTTTTATTCTGTCTTTTTTTATGTTAGAAATATGATTACAATTTCCTTAGGTTCATTGATAAGTACTGTTCAATTTAGTCACCTGAATAAATGTTTTCTTTTTGCCCTCATTTTGGAAGAAAAGCCTTGGAGGAATCCATAGTAGTATGTCTGTTTAATATTATTTTTAGCTCTATTAAAAATGCCCTACTATGGTCTTCTACTTTTCATCATTTCTGTTCAGAAGCCAGCTTCCAGGCTTACTATTGTTCTTTTGAAGATATAATGTGCCTATTTTCTCACCTCTGACCACTTTTTATGTTTCTCGCATCATGTATTCAGGTATGGTGTGCTATATATTCATCTTGTCTGGTCTTTCCAGAATTTCTTGAAGCCTTGGGTTGATTTATTTTCATCAGCTTTTATCTATTGAATTGATGGTTTTTACCACATTTTCTCTTTCTTCTTTATGTTGAATTTAAATTACATGCAGTGACCTTTTTGCTTTGGTCTATGTGTGTTACACTCTTTACATGTTTTTCATAATTTTTGGTTAAATTGCTTCAATATGTATATTTACTGTTATCCTGTCTTCCATTGTACCAAACCTTTCATTGTGTCTAGTATACTTTTAAGCTCATTCACTGAAGATCTACAGAAGCAATGTGGATTGAAGTTCCAGTAAGGAGAATGCTCAGATGAAGTACCAATGAGATTTTTTGCCTTTCTTTGAGGGGTAGGGGTATAAATGATAATTCTTGTTTTTTTTGCTAAAGGCTCATGATCCATGCTTTGCTCAATCTTGATGTTTTTATTTAAGAAGAGAGATATATGATATCAATTTATTTTTCTCTTAACTCACACACTTGTGCAATATGTTTCATTTAACTTAACAGCTCTTTTTTGGTTAGAAATAGTTTAATAATTGGTAAAATCAGTACTGACTTAGCTCAGAATTTGTTGGCCACTAAAATATTTCTAATATATTGTACATGTTAAAGAAAAAACATAATCAAACTTTAAAATACTTATCCTATATTACTCTTCTGTACTGACAATTTTTGAGAGAAAGAGGGAGAGAGAAGCACAGATTTGTTGTTTTACTTATTTACACATTCTTGGTTGATTCTTGCATGTGCCCTGACTGGGGAGGAACTGTAACCTTGGCTTACAGGAGCAACACTCTAACCAACTGAGTTACCAGGCCAAGACCTATCTTGTATTACACTTAGGTCCAACATTCTAAAATAAAAACATCATGAAAAAGCCCTAAATTACTCTATTCACAGTATAATTTGCTTTCCTGTCATTATGCACATGCTGGAAAAATATAAATACAAATTAAAAATTTTCTATATGAAAGTTTCAATCTTTTGGGAGAATTGGCAACACATAAATTACTACATAGTTTAAAAACTTGAAAACAGTTCCCAAATAACCTAAACCCTAGAAATAAATGCAAGAAAGCAGTGGTTTACCTTGAGTGAAAAACATGAAAACATCTTGAACAGAATTGTTTACTTGTGGGGTGACTTTACAGATGCTGTCTGTGAGACTTTTAAATTGGTTAAGATTTGCCTGTGTCATTAAGGATTAGGGAGAAGCAATAAACCTAAACTATCATTCAGCAAAACAATATAGAATTGCAACAAAATATAGATGAGGGAGAGCTATATCATTCAATAATGGGCCCAAAGATACTCCTCATGGAGTGAAAAATATATAAGGTGTTGGTTGAAAGGATTAATATCTCGGTATTTATCCAGTATTATTTACTTACATGGGTGACTTGCTGGTGGAAATGAAGGTCAAAATGTAAAAGGAATGCTGAGATTATTTTCTCGAGTGCATAATTCTGGGATGAAGTGACTTCTTCACATCTTTTCATGGAGTCATATTTTAGTAAACCATTTGACTTTCCTGATAACTTAATATTGAGAAATGAATGTGCTATACCAGAGCTGCTTAACTTCACCTAAAATAAGGACTCCACATTATTCCAAATTAGTCAAAATTTCTACTATATTATCCTCTTTGATGCAAGCATTGAGAAAGTACATAACAACAAAAGGTGACCATACAATTTAAAATTGTATTTGTTTTATTATTTATGACATTTATATGGTATAACATTGTCCATGGTTTACATATAAGTACTGGCAGAACATAGTATAGAGAAGATGTATATGCATATTAATCAAATGGAATAAGTGATCAATAAAGTACATTAGGTATTTATTGCCTAGAGAATGCACTAAATCATAGAATTAGGCTTAGTTCCATATATCCCTAAACTGTATATATAAAAGGTAAATACAGATGGTAAGAAAATAAATAAATTTTAAAATGTAAATAAGAAACTAACATAAGGGTTAAAATCAAAACATTTTAGAAATATTTATTGGAACATCAGGAGGAAATTTATTTTTCAACTAGATATAAAGCTTAAAGATATAAATTTAATGTATAATGAGTTAGCTTGGTCTTTTGTAATTGAATTGTAATGAATATAACGTATCTTTGGTACCAGAATAAAAATAATAGACAATGCATAATTTAGATAAAGACTAGAACCAAACATTTTGTAAATAGGGTTGTTCATAGGATGTTTTCTCTGTCATTTTTTAAATGTTTTTCTATTTACTTGTTTTCTTTTTTGACTGTTTTAAATAGTTTTTTATTGTATTCTCTTATAGTTGCCCCAAGTTTTCACCCTTCACCCTCCTCTGCCCATCACCGCCCCCATTCCCAATGTCAATTTCCACATGTGTTGTCTATACCGTGTGTCATTCATATATGTTCTTTGTCTAGTCCCTTCTCCTTCTTCACACCATTATCTCCTTCCACTGCCCTGGTGGTTGCTTTCAGTTTGTTCCATTTATATGCTTGTGATTCTATTTGTTCAGTAATTTATTTTCTTCTTTGATTCCACTTATAGGTAAGATCATATGCTATTTGTCTTTCACTGACTGCCTTACTTCACTTAGCATAATAATGTCCAGTTCCATCATGCTGTCACAAAAGGTAGGAGTTTCTTTTTTGTTTCTGCTGCATAGTGTTCCACTGTGTAAATGAAACAGTTTTTTGATCCACTCATCTGCTGATGGGCACTTAGGCTGTTTCCAGCACTTGGCTATTATAAATGTCATTGCTATGAACAGAGGTATGCCTAAGTTCTTTTGAATTGGAGATTTGGGATTCCCAGGGTATATTCCCAGCAGTGGAATCAGTGGATGAAAAGGCAATTCCATTTCTAGATTTTTAAGAAAATTCCATACTGTTTTCCACAGTGGCTGTGCCAGTCTACATTCCCACCAACAGTGCACTAAGGTTCCCTTCTCTCCATAACCTAGCCAACACTTATTGTTTGCTGATTTATCAATGATGACCATTCTAGCAAGTGTAAGGTAATATCTCATGGTGGTTTTAGTTTGCATCCCTCTGATGGCTAGTGATGTTGAGCATCTTTTCAAATGTCTATGGGCCCTCTGTCTGTCCTCCTTGGAGAAGTGTCTAGTCAGATCCTTTGCCCAGTTGGCTGTATTCCTGGTGTTGAGACCAAGAATATATGAGTTCTTCATATATTTTTCAGATCTAACCCTGTCCAAACTATCATTAGCAAACATGTTTCTCCATACAGTCAACTTCCAAAGGGGAAAAAGAAGACCACTAAATAATACTGAAAGGAGGATATAACCCACGTAAACATGTATGTGCCCAACATAGGAGCACCTAAATATATAAAGAAAATATTGGAGGAATTCAAGAAAGATATTCACAATAAAAGTCATTGTATGGGCATTTTAACCCACACTATAAATAATGGATAGATCTCCCAAAGAATCAGCAAAGATATTATGGCACTGAATAATACTCTAATTCAAATGGACTTAAAGGATATACAAAACCTTCCATCCCAAAGAAGCAAAACATACATTATTTTCAAATGCACATGGAATATTTTAAAAGATAGACCAGATGATAGGACACAAAACAAGCCTCAACAAACTTGAGAAAACTGACATTACATCAAGCATTTTTCTCCAACCACAAGAGTCAGAAACTAGAAACCAACTGCAAGGAAAACAGTCAATTCATGGAGATTGAATACAATGCTATTTAATGAAGAATGGGTTAATAGTGAGATCAAGGAAGAAATAAATAAAAACAAATGAAAATTCTGGAAACAAATGAAAATGAAAACACAACAACAA
>PVKU01008005.1:0-79147 GCA_004027475.1 Anoura caudifer
AGGAGGAGGAGGAGGAGGAGAAGGAGAAGGAGAAGGAGGAGAAGGAGAAGGAGAAGGAGAAGAAGAGATACCAGCAGAATTATGAAGAAACAATGATCATGTTCTTGGTGGAGGACATATGAGTATAGTTGAGGGTGCAATAGCTGTTGTAGAACTTCCCTGGTTTGGAACCCTACCTCTGTTGCATCCTATGTGTTTCACTGTAGACAAGTTATTTAACTACTCTATTCCACAGTTTTCTCACCTATGAAATGGTGGCTATGGTCCACCCTCTAAAAGGTAGAAGCAAAAGCTGTACCTCACAGAGTTCTTATAAGTCATAAAGCATTCAGAACAGTACCCAGAAAATAATGCCTTTCTAAGAGTTTGTTAAATGTGTTATAAACCATTCATATTATAGGTAGTTTCCTTCAGCCACCCTTGTATAGGAAGGACTGTTTCCAAGTCTGGCTCTCACTTTTCCTAAGTCTTTCCTTCTAATTATACACAGATAATATTTCATATGCCTCACTTTTTAAATAAGAATTTTAAAAATGTACCTCAGATTGTGAAAAATAAGGTGCTTTTAAAGATTTCCATTAGTAAGAAAGTATAATTTCTCACTAATACTTAATATTTTCATTAGTAAGTATTTACTTTTGTGACTTGTTTGAATTTGAGTTCAAATAATATTTCCTGACATGCTTTTCCATGTCTTCATATACAGTTCTAATATACACTGAGTTTCTTCCACTCTTAAAAATATGTAAGAGTAGAGAGGATGGTAGTAAATGAAATAAGCCAAACTTCGTTAGTTCATGCCCCATCTTCTCAGCGATAAAATTCAGTCAGTACCATAGAACTGATTTCTAAATTTCATTCAGTCATGCCTGGAAAACCTCAGGCATTTCACAGATGCCCATAAACTGCCTAGTTAGCTTCAGTTCCTACAAGGCCTTTCTCAGATTTTTCTATACTTTCAATGGGGATTCATCACACTGCCACTTTTCCAGAGATCACCTTGAAAATGCCAAAATCTGGTGAGTGTCCTATCTTTCATGCCTCCCCAAACTGTTGACTTTATTTAGGCAGCATCTATGATGTTTTCAATTTACAATTGGAGAAAATGGTTCTCTCTCCCATATAGTGTCAGAATTTACTTATTACTTGGGAACTAAATGAATGCTCCCTTTATACACAGTCCTTGATGTAAAAGTTCCTTTAGTTTCTGCCTGCAGGTGTTTCTCTCTGCTGACCTAGACCCTGTCCTTAAAGTCCAACATGTGGAAGATGCAGCTTTTCCCACCTTAATCCCCTAGGCACCTACTCTTCCTTCAGGAAAAGATTAAAAAAAAAAAAAAAAACTTCTAGAAGTTTGATTCTTAGAGGCCAGTACATGCATTTATCAGATTACTCCCTGGTAAATCTCAGTCACAGCTGAAGCTAGAGAGAAGTCTCTGACTTCACCCTCACCACACCTAGGTTTCCTCTACTTTTGCTTCATTTTTGATAATCTGAAAGGTGTTTTTTTACACTGATTTCTGTTTCATTAAATTTAATTTCAGTGCTTAATCCACATCCACATACTTCCTATTCTGTACTTATTGCATACTTTTGAAAATCAGTTTTCCAGATGAATGGATCTAGTCAGAATCATAACTGGAGACTTGTTCAATATAAAATGGATTAA
Organism: Anoura caudifer; assembly: GCA_004027475.1. Classification (NCBI taxonomy): domain Eukaryota; kingdom Metazoa; phylum Chordata; class Mammalia; order Chiroptera; family Phyllostomidae; genus Anoura; species Anoura caudifer. The sequence goes on from PVKU01008005.1 coordinate 1,670, forward strand.
GATTACATTTCCTGTTTTGTGAAATGTTTAAAGCCCAAAGATAAAAGCTGTTCACTATTACCCTATGATATGTGGTTGCAGGAGTAAGTTGAGGTAGTCCCAAGTGCTGGGGTGGTCCCAGATCCTGGGTTGAGAGCTGTCTCTTTTGGGAAAAGAAAGCCATGCTTATCTCCTTTCCCCATACCTGTTTACATTTGACTTGTTGGGACACTGGTGGGGCTTTCTACTATTCGCTGTTTATTTCTCTTTCAAGGAGTCGCAGGGCTATCCTACCTACTAGACAATGTTGAGCTGGAGAAACTTTTTGAGTCCTCTGCCAAGATTGCCTTCATATAGTGGCTGAATAAGTGATTAAGTAAACCCAATGAGCTACAATTTTCAATAACATTACTATCTTGTTATCATATGTCCAAAAGTAAGGGCATATATTTGTTAGTTCTATGTTTCAATCTGAGACCATTAATAGTAATTTCATGGCAACAAGGGCCAGTCCATGGTCTTATGGAGACTAGTAAAAATTCACTATTTTGAGGCCATAAGGGTTAGTTGATTTCAGAATTGTAATAATTGGCATAATAATAGCTACTAAATGTATTATTCCATACCATTCAAGCCATTTTATGCAGTTCACAATTTGATGTTTAAGATATGAGTACTCAGATGAAAACTAGTTTTATCTTTAAAAATATCCCATTTAATGACAATTTTACTTAGAACATTTGAAGGACAAATTGATCATGAAACATAAACATTTGTTGTTGAGATCAATTGTCAGAAGGCTCACTGGTTCCATTTAAAAGGGTTTGATGATTGTCTTCAAAGTGCTTGGAAGCTCTAGCACAATAAACACTTTGAAGCACAATGCTTTGTCATCCTTCTGCCTTAGGCCTGCTGTTTCTGGCATGGATTAGCAGTGTTGAGTTTTATTTACTTTTTCTTATTTTTCTTTCTTTCACAATAGAAGAGTTTCCCCATAATGACTAACTTTATCCCATGTGAGTACTAAGCCTTTCAAATGGCTTGGGCTGTGGTACTCAAGTGTGTTGGGACAACCTCATTAATGAAAGACATATTAGATGGGGTCTTTGTTGCCACATTATAGTATTTGTCTTAGAGGACTGTGCCCCCCACCACATGACAGTAATGAAGGCGCTACCACCTCCATGACAGTAGAAATTTCAGCAACAAATTAACTCTTACCCTGGGTGACTTTTTCAATGCTCTTTTCTGACAGTGACTGGCCCTTGTTTCAACATTTGCTCTGACTTCTTCTCAAGCAAAAATCGGTTTTAAAAAGATTCATCATTTTTATTCAGTCAGGCTAATATTTTCCAGAACCACTTTCAGATTTTAACTGCTAAGTTTTCTACAAGAAAAGTATTTCTCTGGTGTCCCTCCAGTGAATCAGTTATGTTGGAACTCCTAGGATTACAGGCTCTTCTTGAAAGTGGGCATAGTCAAATGGGACAAATTATCTATTTCTAAGAAGTCTTAAAACAGCTCTAAGAAGTCTTGAAAAAGTTCTTGGTTCTTTGCTTGTGGATAAACAATTTGCCTTCTTTATTTTAATTACTGTAGGCACAATTACATGACATTAAAGACTGAAAGTATGTAATAAAGAATTTCTAATGAATCTTGCCTTTCCATGGACCAAAAAGAAGACTCAAAATGGGATCAATGAAAAAACACCAGAATACTTTTAAGGGAGTTCGTACATGATTTATGCAATGAGGAATTTTTGCACTGCTCTAGTTCTTTTGTTTGAACACACTCTCAGACAACTATTTTCTGGGAAAGGATCAAACCTCTATATGAACTGGATTTAGATATTCTCTTTAAATCATGACACATTCTTTCCATGTATCATATTATGTTAGATATGTAATATATAACATACATATCATACATTACATATATACACAGGTATATATACATATTTGATACATTTTTCTATACCTGACTTCAACTGTTTTGTTTTTGCCTTAATTATACATATAAATTTCATAATGATATTACTCATTTGTAATTCACTGGAATTTTTATTGACACTTAGTTCCTAAAATGCTTTTATTATTAAACTTGGAAGGAAATTAAGGCTAATTTATGTGTTCATGCAACACACACATACACAATCAGTGGGCCCATAAACTAAAATATTTTGGATGAAAGATTTCCTTGAACAAAATATAAGAACCAAAAAAAGACAAATTGATAAATATAAAACACAACTATAACAATTTCATTTTCTATTTTTTTAAATATTTGACTTTCCTACTTAAAACAAATGCAAAAGTTTTAGTATGAATTTACATGAATTTGGCATTTGACTTGGAGAAAAGTACAAGTGAACTATCTGGTGAGTAAAAAGTGTCTGTGTCAAAAAGTTAGCAGTCTTGCCCTGGCCAGTGTGGCTCAGTTGGTTGGAGCATTGTTCCATAAACAAAAGGTTGCAGGTTTGATCCCAGGTCCTCAATCCTTGGTGCAGGTATGTATAGGAGGCAACCAATTGATGCTTTTGTCTCACATCACTGTTTCTCTCTCTCCCTACCTCTATCTCAAAAAGCAATGAAAAAAAAGTCTTCGGGTGAGAATCGAAAAAAGAAAGTTAGTAGTGTCTTCAACACCCAACCTCTCCCCATCTCCTCCTTTTTTTTCAGTACAAAAGGAAATGAACACAAAATGGAAGTATAAAACAGCAAAAAGAAAATTAACTTTAGATTTGAATATAGATCTGGCTTGGAATCTTTGTTCCAATTAATGTTACTTTGTCTCAAATTCATCAGTAAAAGCAGGGATAAAATTATCTACTGTTCAGAGTAGTTAAAATAATGACATATAAAAGCAAAAAAATAATGGGCATTTGCTTGGTTCATATGAACATTTACAAAATTTAGTAAAAAACTCTGGGATGGGCACAGATCCTAAAGAAAAACCTAAAAGAAAAAGTTTTCCAGTCAATTCATTCTTGGCTGTAATTCTGTGATTTCAAATTGGTCCTGTTGGTCCCAGTCTTTTTATATTCTATGCATCTAGTTCTCTAGTTTCAGTTGCTCTGTTGAGAATTCTAGATTTCAAGCAAGAAAGAAAGAGGAAGAAATAAGAGGAAAAAGGAAGAAGAAGGGAGAAAGGGAAGGAGATAAGAAAATGGGAGGAAGTGTCTCTTTATTTCATGTTTCTTGCCATTACAGTTTAAGAAATGTGAAATTAACAAAATGAATATAAATATTGCTGGTCCAAGCATCTGCAGCCCATTACAAACCCCTGCACAGCAACATATATTCTTTTTCTATTTGAGCTCTCATTCCAGCTTTTCTTCTTTCTCTCTCATTCAATCTGTTTCTCATACTCTTCTATAATTACAGTAGAAAAGAATTATCACCCAGAAAATGATGTGGCAATATGTGTGCAAAGTTGATCTTGGACAACCAATAAGACATAAAGTAAAAAATTAAATCCCAAACAGGTCTTTTTATTTAACATAAGGCCAAAGAAGCTATCAGGCATTGCTGAATACTCTCCACTAACTGTACAATATATTGACTGCATGCCTCGCAAACACCAAAATATCCACTGGAATGCCATAGAAATAAATAACTTCTCCTATAAACACATGAAAACATATCAAACTGTTATCTCTTTAAACATATTGTAAATAAAAAATTACCAGTACTTCTACACAATAAATATTAAGAAACCATTGACATAGTTGAAATGCACTCATATAAATTAACAACTTTAATTACATTAGCCAAACAGACATTGGTTAAAGAACTGCATGTAGTATGCAAAAAAAATAAACAAAATAAAAACAAACAAACAACATCAACCACATAACATAAAAACTTTTAAAACAAAACAGGCTTCAGATTATCTTGGCTTTCATAATTATATTTTTCTTTTTAAGAAAAATATCAACCCTTTGTCAATGCACTGTTTTTCAAAACACTTAAATAAAGGGTAAAACCCATTGGAAATTAATATAGAAGATATGATTCACTCTAGCCATAAAAAAATAAATAATATAGTTGAAACATATGGTTTACTTCTGTTCTTGAAGATGTGAACAGTTTCTAAGCATTCATTTTCTCTGACCCATACAACAGCTTCTCAGTGACAAAGGGTTTAATTTAAACACATACAATGACCACCTCAAACCTTCTGCCCACATCTACCAGTTTATTCATTGTGTAGGTTTTCAGGGTGACTAAGTTTTTCTTTACATTGAAAAAGGAAGTTGCCAAAAGATTCACAGGAAATCATTTTTTTTCAAGCAAATATGATCATTTGAATATACACTCAATATAACTGAAGCATTTGCATTCTCCTTTCTTGGAGTCACCTCAAGGTCCAATTCCATCAGAGTAGAAAAAAATTCCTTTGTTCTATGTAAGTGGACAATTCAGGCACTCTCTTTGAAAACAGAGTGTGGAATCAATCTTAAACAAACAAGAAATTGATAACTGGTCTTCTGGGATAAAAAAAAAAATTCCAAATCAGTGTGCCAAAACTTGTCTTACTTTTTAATAGAAGAACAAGTTTCATTACTCTACAAAATTATTACCATTCTTCAAAGATATTTGGTGACAAATGCTTTTCAGAGCTTTTAAAATTGGTGTAGGCATTTTTTTAAGAGCCTAGATATTAGCTCTAAAAAATAGAGAGATGCCAAAATCAGATCAAGGACACCACACTATGAAGAATCCAATATGGCAGAATTTAAAAGCTATTTCTTTTTACCTCCTGCTGCTATGTGAAAGGTATGGTTGTTCACAAGGCTGCGTATTTTTCAGGATTATTACAGATAGTAGCAATTTGTAATTATATTTCATAATTATATAAATGTAATGAAACCTAATTAAATCATCCCATTAAAATATTATCATATGGAATTTAATTTTGCTCTGCTTATAATTAATGTGGCCACTAATAAACTCCATCTTATTCCCACATTTTGAGGACTTAAAGGGCTTAAAATATGGCATATGTATTTATTATGGCATACATGTCAATTGTCTTTGAAACCTCTTACTTTTTCCATGGCCTTAGCCATCTCTGCTATTGCATAGTGAACAAGCACTTGGTTCCCCACTCTAGTTTTGGTCCAGTTCCAAATAAGCAGTTCAGAAAGCCCTCAATGTTTTTCATGAAAATTTGTAAATTATAAACATCAAAATCTACTTCTCTCCTTAAAACTTTCCTCACAATGTTCACCTTCCCCACCTGCCTGATGTCCTGATAAGTGGTTAAGAGTGAGGAAGTAAGTACCAATATTGCATGCTCTCCTCATATTTAATTAGAATCCACTCTCATGCAGTAACGATTGTCTTTCCTGCATGAGAAATGGTGGACAGCTAGACCATAATAAGTATATCTCACAGGTAATGACAAAAAGTGATTTGCCTACATACAGCCTCGTGTTACTGTGCACTGATTTAGTGCTAAGCCACCTTTTGTAACACTTGATTTCTCACTAATATTTTATTTTCCTACTATTATTTCTTAAGTCTTTGAGTTGACATAGGGCTGACTGTTTCAATACTTTACAAAACATTAATGAATGTAATTTTCCCCAATTATTAGAATTTTTTAATTTTTTCAAACTTCAAAGAAGTCGGTAAAAATAAGGCTCTGTATAAAAAGCACATAAATGATTAACTTATAGCCATTCTAGGCAAGCTACATACTGTGGATTAAACTAGTAAAAGTTTAGTTTTAAGTGTGTATTTCAATATTTATAAAACAAAGTAGGTATTTCCCCCATTTTGCATCTGAATCAATACACACCAAATTATACATTAAGAATTTGGGCTATAAATTCAAATACTAGGGATTTTTACTCCTGCCCCCATTCCTGCCTCCTCTTAACTATTTATTCTCTTTCTTACTTCTCTCTTAGCACCCTCTCCCAAATTATTTATCTTTTACCTAGTGACAGCAACATTATCTAGCCCAGTAGTGCACGTAATATTTCTCACAAGCAGGCCTTAATCACTAAAAAAAAAAAAAATTACACTCAAGTTTTTTATTCTGGACTAAAGATTTTTTTTTTCCTGAAAAAGCATCTGATTTAAGATTGATTTCAATAGATTATAAATATAAGCTGCAAAATCAACCTAGAACTCTGATGAACATAAATTTCCTGTTTTCTCTACAGGGAATAACTTGTAGGATGGGGGTAGGGGACAAGGAAGAGGAGGAAATTGAACTCTGTACATTGAAAGAGGGCCTTGATGAATATTCACTGGAATTTCCAGGCTTTTTCCCATTGAAATTTTTGAAATGTGCCCACCTAGTTCAGAGTAAAATCAAAAACTATAGCCTATCCTTCTTAAAAATACTGTGTTTTACACACATTCATTTCTTTAAGAACATTAAAAAATGACATACTGAAGTGCTTAAAATGTGTCTGGAGATGTGATACATGTATATATACATACAGATATGCATATGCACAAGCAATGTATATATACACATATAAGCATGTAGCATTTATGGTTCTGATTAAACTTGATATCCAACAATGTACAACTACTGTATGTCCAGTATGAAATATCCTGTTTCATGGATATAAAAGGAGTCAAAAACCTAACTTCTCAGGTCTTTTAAGCCTGAATACAATCCACCCTCCTCAGCCTTGAATCCCAACCTGACTCATTGATGGTGAATGATACCAACCACAGACAGTTTAAAGGCTCACACAAATGTCTTTGGTGTATGTGTCTATTTTTTAAGGTACAAAATAATAATAATAATTATAATAATAAAAATAGCTATTTTGTGTGCTGTAGCTCACATTAAGTGCAGCTCTTAACCAACCCCCCCCATCCCCACCCAAAGAAAATACTTGTTAAATAAGGATTGGACAGGTCAAACACCATCGTAGTGCAAATAGTAAACGATAAAAAAAAACAACATTTACAAAATATAGAAATGTTTGGATCCAACAGATGGACAAACATATTCCTTTCAAGTATCTTTCCTTGAAGAAAATAAAAATTAAACATGTTACTTCCAATACAAAAAAGTCTTTTTGTTCTCCCTCAGGTAAACAGTTTCAAACCTATTAGGTTGCATAGTTCTAAGATCATAAGCACCTTAAAGAAATATAACTTGGTATTTTATTCTTGATCCTTTACTCTTCTATTCTTCTCAGAATTTTTATGTTGGCTTTTGTTTTATTGTGAGAGTGGTTCAGAAAAAGGAAGTGTGACCACCTGAACACTATTTTTCATTTGCCAGTGTGTGTAAATACGTGGGTATATAGAAATGTCTCTGTGTGTGTCCATGATTGTGTGTGTGCACTTCCTGGGGGGAGGGGTTATCTAAGTGTATGGGATCTGTGGCATGTGAGTATGTGTGAGGGGTGTAGTATGTGTGCACACACACTGATATACACAGAGAGAGGGTCAGGCAGACATACCTTGTGACCTGGGTATCTGGGTGGGAAAGTGCCTATAACTGGCTCTTTCAAACTCATGGCTTTCTAGATGCTATTTGGATTTTGCTAGCCCACATTATTTTAGACTAGACAAGCTGACTTCATGGCTCACCCTGGAAGGGAACTGAAAAGGAGAGGGCAATACGCCTGTTTAAGCAACTGATATCATTACTTTGATACTGGAAGAAATGAAGGATACTCCGTTTTCCCTTTCCTTCCCAATTCCCATCTCCTTCTCTGCTTCGTATCTGAGACCTGGACAGGGAATTTTTCCACATCTTCCTTTATCTGTTTCAGGTTTTGTTTTTCATTTATTATTTTTAATATCTATTTTTCTGGTTGTTTAACTCAGAAACACTAAACATTTCTTCACTTTGCCACTGTCCTCTCTACGAGCACCCACACTCCTCCACTATCATATTCTGAATGTCCTTCTTGATGATGTTTTGCCCATCATCATAGTACAGCATGGACATGGGTCTCAGCTTGGTGGGCACACAGCATGATTTGAGGTTGGAGAAGGGGCTGTAACCCCGCATGCGGTAGTGGTTAATGACCGTTGAGTGAAAGGAGAGCGATGACCCCGATGTGCCTGCTATATGGCTTGGGCATTCTCCCTCACAGTAGTTGGCATGATAGCCAGAGGGAGCAATGATCCAGTCATTCCAGCCAATGTCCTTAAAACTAACAAAGAACTGTTTCTTACAGCAGATGTTGACCTTGCCATCACACTCCAAACCCCGCCGCCTCCGCCGATGAGGGTGGTCTTCAGATTGCCGGGCCTGCAGCATGAGGAAAGGTCTATGGGATTGTTCCTTCTCCTCATCTCCTCCCACCCCTCCTTCTCCTCCAGCCTTTTTCTTCCCTTCCCCCTCCTCTTCTTTCTTCTTCCTCTTGCCCAGGAGCACAAGGCTGGCACCAGTCTCATGGCACTGCTCACAGGCAATCCTAATGTCCAGGGAACTCTTGCCCTGGTCCAGCAACCGCTGGATACTGCTGGAGACAGGAAAGATGTGCCAGGTGCTCTTTCGAGCGTCCACTGCCTTTTCTGATATCAACAGTTCACTCCTCTCCTCCATTAAGCCCACTGCCTCGGCCTCATCCCCCATGTCCAAGCTGCCCTGTGGATGCTTCTGCTGCTGAAAGAGGTGGATGGTGACTTTGGTCCTGTTCCTGTTGGCCTTGGGGACTTTTAGGAAGAGCCAGACTTCTGCACGCTCCACCACTGAAAGGTCACTGCCTTCTTTGGAAATCTCAAAGTGCAGCGTCTTCCTGGCTGTGCCTGAGAATGAAACAGTACAGGAGAGAATGGGATACTTGTTAGTTCCTGTGTTTGTGGCTACTCACTAATTTCAGGCCACCGTGGGGTCTGTGTTACAGGCCATCTCAAACACATATCAACAAATTATGGTCCACAGGCCCATTAAGAATGGTTTGACATTTGTAAATGAAGAAAATAGTATTTTTGTGACACATGAAAATTACATGAAATTTAAACTTCAGTGCCTGTAAATAAGGTTTACTGGACCACAGGTATGCTTATCTCCTTATAGGTTTGTCTATAACTACTTTTGCACTTTAATATGGAATTCAGTAGCTATAATAGAGACTGTCTGTACTATAAAGCTGAAATATTTATTTTCTGGTCCCTTATAGGAAAAGTTGGTCAACTTTTACTGTAGAAAGAAGTTGTGCTACATCTGAGTTTGTCTAAGGGCTTATGGGGTCTGCATCCATTGACTAATTGCTTAATCTTGGTTTCATCTTCTATAAAGTGGGAATGACATAATGACATTTGACCCATTATCCAATAGATTTAGAAAGATCAAATGGAATAACATAAATAAAACACACTGCAAGATTGTAAGCTCTAGCAAGCAGTGGTTATATTATTCCCACACAAATATTCAAACAAATCCCATCCCCACCCCTGTGGGCCCCTAAATCTGTGTGTCATGTAGCCTCACCCTTCCTAGTCACAAAACCTGCTTTCACTCCCCCATCTCTTCTTTTCTGGGTCATGGCATCAGCTTTCTCTTTAGTTGGCCTCTCCAGCAGGGAACCAAGCCCTTCTGCAATCATTTTTCCATGAAATGGAAAAAGAAATCCTTCAGTGTGGATCTGATCATGTCACTCATTCTTTACACTCCCTTTCTAAGTTCCTATTGCCCTCAGTTTAAAACAGAAGCTGCCCAGGATGCTGGGTTCTGCCTGACCTGCTTCTGCCTTCATCCTCAGTTCTCTCCCTGTGGCCGTCCTCTGTGATCCAGCCACACAATGTTTATTCGAAGCCGTGAACACCCCATGCACTCTCTCACCTCCAGGCAGTGAAACCTGCTGTTCTTTCTGCCTAGAATACTCCTGCTCCCAACACACACACACTACAGTAGCTGTTCTTAATAAGTTTCAGACTGCAGCTGGGACAGCACCACTTATTCTAGAGGCCTTCCCTGACACTTCTGCCCCTACTCTCCTGCCAGTCTAGTTAGGATGCCCAGGTCTGAGGTTCTATCTATCTTGTGAAGTGTCATAGCCCAGCACTTAGCAGAAAACAGGCAATCACTTGATTTTTTAAATAAATGGTGGTATTCTTAGCATTCAGTTATATTAAATTAAGAGATCTACTTCCTACCTCTGAATCCCCCATTTTTGTCTCCTTCCTTTAATACAGTTTAATATACCTGCTGCTAATAGAGGCAAAATCCACACATCAGTGGAGTGATTGAATTCTGCAACCACTCAGTTCTTGCCTAACTCTAAAATTAGAAAGTTATCTATTTTCTTCTCTTTCCACTAGCACCTGCATATTTATTCATGGACAAGTACTGTAAGGTGCAGGTGTTCAGATGAGAACTCTCTGATTGATAAAATATTTTCCTTACTTCCATTTTACCACATGGTAGTATATGGAACATGCTCTCTTTTCATGACCACCTCTGCATGTACCTGCCTGTAATGGTCTCAGATACATGCATCCCATGTACAAATCTAAGAACAGTCTTAAAGAAGTTGTTAATCTTAGAACTTCCAATTCCCTAAGAGGGTCTCCCTGCCTGGATTTCCATAGCTAATGGAAATCCAGCCATACTTATCATTCCCCACCTTAAGATGTTTACGGTACTACAAATTCTAGGCACAGTTTCAAGTTCTCTGCAGTAGAATGCAGGCTTTTCTGTGCATTGTGCACTACAGATTTTGTTCTTAATTTAACACACTCTGCACATGGCGATTATGGTAGTGGAAAATTCACTGAGGTCAGGGCCAAAGATGGCTACAGCTATCTGTATATGAAAGGTTCTCTGGCATGTTTGTATAAACTTGCTAGGGTGCTGGCCTCGATGGTGGTAGTGAAGGGTTTTCCTTTGACCTCACATCTCTGGCAGAAGTTGAGATGAATAATAAAGCTGGGTTTATGAGTAGATTACAAGATTGAGGAGCAGTTAGAGGAGGTATCTCTTTTTTTTAAGGAAGCATAATCACTTAAAAAAAAAGTGAATCCAGTATTTCCCTTTGCTAAAAATTGGTGGGGTTTGTTATTGTTTTTTAAGAAAGCAAAGAGAAGATTCCAGGAAGGAGAACTTCATTATTTAAACTTAAGAAGACAATAAGCAGCTGATTGTAATGTGATAGGTAGGGACCTCCTAAGACCAGAGGTTGCAGAGGCTGCAGAAGCCTCCCAAGCCTCCGAAGACCAGCCTGGTGCAGTCCCTGTGCAGGCTACCCCACTGAGGGCACAAGTGCCCTGCCGTGGAGATATCAGCAAACTCTCCCATCTGCCTCTAAGCAGACCAGCTTCTGAAACCCTAAACTGTGTAGGGCACCACTCTAAAAACAGATAGAAAGTAGTTGCTAAATTAGAGAAGCCAAAACATACAAGGCTGTGTTTTGTTTTTCTAGGAACAAGTGTGAAATTGGAGAATCTGTCTTGTCCCTAGGATAGGTGAGCTTGGTTTCAGGTAACTCATTCCCACAGGGTCTGCTCTGCTATGACCCACACTTGACAGGAATGGCTGAGGCTGAAGGTAGATGGTCCTCAGATAAAGAGAGGGGACAGATGGCAATGTGGACCTCCACACATTGGATTTCCATTAATAAAATCCAAAGATGTTTGTAGATGCTGGAGGGAGAGGAGGCGAAGGAGAGCTAATTGGAGATGAACCAATGACAGCAGTACAAATTGATTAGTAGGGTCAACCAGGCTGCTTACTTCCAGTAACAGCCTATAGGATAGCCCCCCATTTCACTTGAGCAGGTTTCTAATGTATGAGATACCCCCACCCCTCCTTCACAGGCAGCTGTACTTAGAAGCAAATGATTTAGTTTTCCTGATGGAGGATTGTACAAAGAGAGTACTCATTAGAGGGGACTCATTCTGTCAGGTGCTGTTATATTAGGATCAGAGAGTCATCATAAAATGACTTTTATCCTGGTCCTGGCAAGTAATTAACTGTATGTCATCACCTGGTATTGTAGAGCGATTGGGCACGGACTTAGGCATCAGTTTCATTATGTGAGCCAAAAGACTGTTCCCTGCCTTCTCATCCATTGCCTGCATGCCGTATCTCTCCCCCATATTTCTGACATTTGGATTTTCCCCTTACGAACTAACATGCCTGCCTCCTCCTTCTTCTGGTGTCCATTTTTGGAACTGCTATTTGTATATTGCATGATATTTTATCGGGAGTTAAATAAAACTGAGATCCCATTTCGTGAAAATGCTGTTGCCATAATGCTCAGGAGAACAGGGGGAAGAGAGAATCAAGTCTTCTTAATGTCTACCTTATATGCAGGTACATTTTAATAGTTCTATTGTATTCTGACTTATTAAACAGTGCATATTTTTTCTTTTACATTTAGCTTTCATTGCGGAAGGAGGTGGGGAAAATTAGGCTAGAAGCTGAGATGGAATTAACATTTATCAGGGCTGTAGATTTCAGAAAGATATTACAACCCTCAAATTTCTTATGTATGAAAAATATAACTAGCCTCTTGATTATATTCCCTTTATTTGTATATTACCTAAGAGAGATTGCTATAGTGCAGTGATGCTTTCAGAATGGTTCATTCTTCAAATATCTATGCTTAACATTTTGAAAAAAGGAAGAGGTTGCCTAAGGCTGAGACATTTAGGATCAATTACTAATCTGTTTCAGGTTTGACTTAAATATATCCCCTGCTGTAAAATCCTGAAATGGAAGCCTTCCCATGATGCTTTGTGAGCAGATACAGCATTATAGTCGGTACAGGTGCATATTGGGTTCCTACACTATTACCTATTTAACAAGATATAGCTGGTGGCTTTGCTGACCTTTCATTACCTACTCTGATAATATTCTTTTCATCTTCTGTGCTATTTTTTCTTTCCTGAGGCTTATGAGCAAGGCTTCTATCACAGCCTGCTCTGCCTGAGTAATTCACTAAGAAAGTCCCACGCAAACCCATGTGGGTGATAATATTGCATCACTTAAACCTCAGTGGACGTATTCCAAAGGGAGAGAAAAAAGTGCATAAAAATGGGTAGGAGGGATAAATTTTGCATCTTACAGGAAACACCTCTAAGATGTTGCCAGTGGAGGGAATTAGAAAGAGGAAAGACTGTGTAGGCTTAAAGTAAAAACACCTGAAAACAGATTGCTCTTTGCTTTCAGAATTTTTCAAATGTTTGTAATAATTCAATGCCAGAGGTTAAGCCACCAAGCCCCTCATTGTTCCCTTCCCCCACACCAGGATGCAGCTCATCACCCAAGTCCACCAATTCAGGTTTGTGGGCAGATGAGCATATGAATATTTCCAATGAAATAGCAATATACACAGTGTTTCATTTTTGTTTTGTTTTCCTCACCAGGGTCCTGCATAAAGCACATATGGGTAATATCTCTAATGTTAATATGGAAAGCCATGTTATTTATACAGGATTTAAACTCTCCATGGGAGAGAAAGCCTCAGTGTAAAATACGGCTGTTACTGTAATTTTCCATTATTCACCACAGTTTCACTGTACCTAGATATGGTATAGCCTCTGGTGGGAGCATACAGAGCTACCAGTTTTAGCATGTATGTTTACTGAAGCACTAACTTTGCATTTAGACTGTTTCCGTGGCTTTCTACATAGGGCAGCAAGTGAAGATGTAAAGGTTATGCCTCCTTTCACCTACACTAGAGGGTCTGGCCTGTAGTAGAACTGCAGGTTTTGTTATAAATTATCTTGATTGATTTTTTTTAGCTGTAATATCTTTACTTAGGATCTCGTATTGAATTCTAAATGATCAGCCACATTCCTGCACTTCAATTTTAACGATGATGAAAAAAATGGTTAAATATTTAGAGAGAAAGGGGTTTTAGGTTCCTAAAAGAAGGAGCAAAAATTCTTCAGCTTCAACACACAAGCTTTCAGAGAGTTTTCCAAAGTTCCTGAGAACTTTTACACTTTTGGTTTGAGATCTAGAAACCAGTTGAGTATAAAGAATTCTGAAATACAGCTCAGGGAGCATTGTCAAGTATATTTTAGCAAAAATGGCCAAGACGAATATGTATTTTCATGAAAAGTGCCTGGGAAGGTGTTACTCCCAGTTCTCCAAATGTTAAAACTGAGCTTCTACCCTGACACCTCCCACCCCCACTTTAATACACCTACTTCACAGGCCCAAACCACAATCCATCTCTTTCACATCTTTTCTCCTCTCTCCACTCTCAGTTTGGAAACAAACACATGCTCCGAAGCTGTACACCATGTTCCCACAAGGCATTAAATAAATAGCCTTTCCTCCTCATTCGCATTCACTTGTCATTTGTTGCCTGTGAAAAGCGTTGATAAGACAGGCAAGCTAGGCAACAAAATCAGGGGAAAGGGGAGACGGTTTTGTAAAAGCCCAGTCAGCCGTATTAAGGGGCAATGTGTGAGCAAATCAGTATTGCCTATGGATGGTTCACAGTCACGTTTCTCCATGCGCTGTTTTGTTTGCTTCTGAAATTTATCATTCCTCTGTTTTCCATAGAGCTTTGGAAAATTCACATGTACCACTTGAATTCCCATTTCCTTTCCTTCTGTTTCATTTAATGTATTACAGGGAATTGTGTTCCTCCCATTCCATAAAATCCTAAGTGTTCCAGGGTGAGAAGTAGAGGCAGCAACTGTTAATTACTAATATTAGGATGCTACAGACTGGGGCTTCCAGTAGGTGAAATTGTTTCCTTAGATTAAAAATGTCTTTGGAATGCGCCCTCGTGTGGCTGATCATTTCCCATTATTCACAGAAGAAAGTGTGTAAAATACCCTTCAGTATTTGCTGAAAAGTTTAAAACACTGGACTAGATTGGGGGGAGTCAATTCCACCTGAAGATGGCTTTCTTGAGGTGGGCGAAATAGTCATCCAAGCAAGCCTTCCTAGACTCCTGTTTGGGAAGCATACATTTCTAACTCATCTTCTGTAACTAGATTCTATAAATGGAGAGAATAATGTTGATTTCAACAACAGCTAGGCTATGTGAGCATTTTCCAATTCTAAATGTTTTATTTGTCTTTCTCCACAACTGCTATCAATTGCCAACTTAATTACTGGAATCAGCATATAAATTTGGCAGCATATGGAGACTCAGTGATATATTGTCACTGTACATCAACTGACTATTACCACAAATCAAAATATGATAAAATAGCCATTAAGGCAGCCACTGACTTTAGCTTTAATGACAATCATAGAGTTGGTTTGACTCTGCCCATCCCTTCTTCCTTTCCGTTAAGGTGTTAAACACAAAGGATTCTGTTCCAACTGTGCAAGAATCTAATAAACTTGGTGAGCAATCTTGGGTGACAGAAATAAAAATGAAATCATTTCTGTTTGTTGGGATAAATTTCAGAGAGCTTGAGAGCGATTTCTAGCCACTTACTCAATAACAACTTATATCAGTTTTACAAAGATGGGGAACTTTTCACTTGAGTCTCAGTTCAAAGAGTTCTAAGCACTTGAACTTTTGCATGCCTTCAACTGCTGTGACCATGTCTTGCCTTTACTCAACCATCAAGGAGACGAGAGGCAAAAATTAAATATGAGGGATCTTGAAGTTGAAAGTTGCATGTATGGGTGTGCATGTGCGGCATGCATGCAGATGACACTGACTGAAGTCTATGCTGCACAAAATGGTTTATAAGGAAAAGAAAAATGAATTTCATTTGCTAGTCTCCAAAAATCGTGACATTTGACATAAGTTTGAATTTTATTAAAGTTGAATTACTCCAAAAGCAAGAAGACTTTTGCATATATTCACTACAATTATTTAGATGATACATCTTTTTCCTGGGAAAATAATGGCAACATACTCACATTGTACTCTACTTGGAGAACACATTGTTCATACAGCAATCATTAAATCCATGAAATCATACTAAATCAACTTGAAGTTGACAAAACTTCTCAGATGAGAAATATAAGCAAGTGCAATAAACCTTGTCTTAAGAATCAGCAACTCACCCAAAGTTGAGTTATAAACTCAACCCAGAGTAGTTTTCCATTATAAACCTCAAACTTTAGTCAACCTATGAGTCAAATGAATCACTTTTTTAAAAAGTAACTCAATTTCTTTCAAACTAAATACTTAAAGGAAAAGTTTTTAAAAATGAAAAGATTTAATATAACTTAAAAAAGGTTGGCACTGAGATGAAGTCCATAAATACCATAAAAAAATGTAAAAGGTCAAATTCTTTCACTGCAAAATCTCCCAGTGCCAACAGAGTAGTTTGTTATACAAGTCAGATAAGTCAGAAAGTGGAACATATTGCTAGCATTAGAATATTAAAGTGGTCAAAGGCATAGGTATACTTAGTCATATGATGTGGTAAAGCCAATTGAGGAGGAGCTGCAATTAAGGACATCATGTGTGGCAACTGGTATATAAAAACATACAGGGTCCTTTTGTGTCAGGACAGGGAGCTGACCTCTGAACTAAGGAATCCATTCCCTGCCCAGGACCCAAAGTCATTGCACACTTTCTTTCCTACATTGCCACTGGGAAAGGTTGAGAAAAATTTGGTGGCAACTTGAAAACTACAACATGACTTTCCTCAAAAAGCTTCAAAAAATAGTCCTGATCCTCATGTCCTTTGGGGCTCTATTAAGAAAAAGTTTCAGGGAAATAAAGTAAGATCTTCTATAAAAGAAAGAAGCTCTGGTGAGAAGCTAAACTTCCCTGCCAGGAAGCTTGCAGGACACCAGGGTTTCTCTAAGTTGGGGGAGGGGGGACCAGGAAACCAGCAGGCTATCTATTCCCCCAAAAAGGATGCTCAGGTCTTGGAAGGTTTTCTTGAAAACAGAACATCTGAGTCAACAGGTTTCAGGATTGGAAATTCTGAGTGTTGCCTTTATTGTTTATCCTGCTGCGGCAAACTTTAAAACAGAAATGCTGGGAGCCCCTACACATACTTTACTGGCCATATGCTCTACCAAACAAAACAATGGCATTCCTTTCAAATAGATTAGCTGAGGAATAGGATTCCTCAGCCTGGCATTACCATGAAAGTAACATGGTATTAACATATCTGTGTGCTTGGGTGTGCATGGGCTTGTAGGCATGCAAAAGGATCTGTGTCACAAAACTAAAAGTAACCTGGCTACAGATCTCTGCCTCCAGCCTCCACTTTTGACAGGTATTTTCTATTCAGCAACAGGTTAGTATGGTCCTGAGCCAATGATTAGAATCTATTTATTAAAGTTCTTCCTCTTAAGGATTGAGTGAGAGTTCAGTGTAGTATCTGAGAGCACTTTGTCAAGGTTGCATTCCTTGGCAGAGAGTTCTTAGTAACTTTACAGAGAACAAAACTCTTTTTTTTTTCCTCCTCTCAGCGCAGAGAGCAAAAGTCACTGCTTCAACAGTAACTGCTGGGTCAATGTCAACTGTCCCCCCATATCGTTCATTACTGCTTAGCATGAGATGCCTGTGCTCTTATTAGACAGAGTATCTAAAGGTAAAAATGACTGTCACTAATAAATTTGCCCTGCTTCTCTGAGGTGGACTCTGATTGTGCTTTTAAAGGGAAGGTTTGTTTTAAGACAATGACTTCATCTGTGCCATTCTACCCCAATCCTGCACTCTTCACCCCACCCCTGCCTCCAATAAAAACTTTTGATAGCATCCGGAAGCCTCGTGGGTTCCCCCAGCACCAGAACACGCTCCAGCTTTCATCAGGCTGCTCAGACCTGTTTTCACAGAGAGGGCAAGAGTCTCTCACAGACCGGCTTCCAGCTCCAGATTGGCCCTAGAGCTTTCTCCGGGTCACCAAATGAGTTTAGCAAGTGTAAGCTAGCCATCTCTAGCCAGGGCTCAAGAATTCCATGTTTGTGAAGTCCTCTCTGTCCCCTCTCCGCCCCTCCAACCTCCCCTCCTCCTGCCAGCTACCATCACCTAATAACTAATGACCCTCCCAGGCAGTTTACATCTGGAGGGAAAAGAAGTTACTCCTAGAACTGTCAGAGAAATACATTGCCCCCACCTCCAGTGCCAGTACCCACCTGATTCTGCGAATGTGATGATCTCTGAGGTCTGCTCCATAAGTTCATTCATTTCTGCCCTCCTTCCGATGTCATCCTCTATCTCCACGTACCCGTTCTCCCCCACTTTGCCCACATGGAGCTTTCTGATCGCGTTCAGAAGTGCCGCCTTGGGCACTGGCTGGGTGACCTCGGGTCTCTTCTTCAAGTGCAACATGTTTAAAATGTGCTTCTTGACGGCCTCCACCATCTCCGGCTGGGTGTTGGGTACATCCTTGGGAAGGGTGGTCAGTGCACAGGACGGGCAGGCGGGGTCCACACTGTGCCCCTGGGATCCCAGGGTGGGGGAACTGCTCACTATAATCCAGCAACTCACCAACAAAAATCCTCGCAGCCAAAGCAAGGGCATCCTGGCAGCAAAAGTTGTTGTGGTTGCCTTTTTAAAGGCCCTGCTTTTCCTCCCCCCTCACGCACAGGTTTTTTGCTTGGTTTGATTTGGTTTGGATTTTTCCTTCTCCTCTTCAGCAAATTCTCTGGAACGAGAACAAAAAGTTTTCTGTGAAGTTTTCTTTGCAGGTTCCTTCTCTGAATGCAGTCAGTGCTGTAGGTTTGTGGCTGTCAGGGAGGAGAGTTCTGACTGTCTCCGAGTAGAGAAGGAGGCAGGGAGGGAAGGAGGGAAGGGAGGGAGACAGAGAGGGAGGGAGAGACAGGGAGGGAGACAGAGACTGAGAGAGAATGGGAGGGAGAGACAAGGAGAGCGGAGAGAGGGGGACAGAAGAGAAAGAGAGGGGGGAGGGAGAGGGAGGGAGGAAGGGAGGAAGAGAGAGAAGAAGAAAGAGGGAGAGGGAGAGAGAGGGGGAGAGTGGGGGTGAGAGAGAGAGAGAGAGAGAGAGAGAGAGAGAGAGAGAGAGAACGAACGATTGGCCCTAAGTGAGTGAGTGAATGGGAGAGGGAGGGAGTTTGTGAGTAAAGGCTGTGATTAGGAAGGGGAGGGACAGCCCGTTTTCTGACAGGCTGCTTTCCTTCTGCTCACTGCTCCCTCACACACACCTCTCTTCAAATAGCACCATTCTCGGGAGTTCTACTTTCCTTTTTGAAAGAAATTCTCCCAATTTTGTTCTACTTCTTTTTTTCTTTGCCATGTCCCCTTGCTTCACCTTCTTCCTCCTTTGGAGGGGAAGGAATACCCCAAGTAAACGCACTGTCTCAATCTGCAGGGATGACTTAATTGAACAGCCGGTCCCCACTGCCCCTCCACCCTCCTAGCCACAGCCCTAGATAATTCAAAGCCCCGGAGCCTGAAGGTGGGGCTAAGGGTGCCGGAGGTGAGGGACCAGGTTGGGGAGGTTGGGAAGATGGGCAGGAGGCCCTTAGGGCCGCAGGGGCCAGTCAATTTCTCTGGCCAAAGGGAATCCCCGAGATCTACTGTTTCCCCATTCATTCATATTTAAATGTTCAGGGACCTTCAACACTGGCAGGTGATCTGAGGGGAGGGCAACAGTACTTTTGTTTAAGGTCATATAATACACTACACTTTTCACAACTGCAAAATGCCAGTGGGCACTGAAAGATCCGCAGGGAGGCAGGCAGGCAGGCAGCCTTTTACATTCTCCTGTCATATGAAGCTCTTTCCACTCTCCTTAGAAGCCACCCCCTTCTACCCTGAACACACACACACACACACACACACACTCTCTCTCTCTCACAAATTACAGCCTACCACCACGTATCCTGACTTCACAGATAAAATGCAAAATTCACTTGGCCTTTCCCACATTATTTTACACAAATAGTGCGCTTCTACAACTTGAATTACTGGTCCTATGGGAAAAGAATCTCTAAACTACATTAGCAAATTATTTTCTTTGTCATGTGGTATTTTTTCAGCCTACCCCTAGCCCGTCCTGGACTATTGTGTTCATGTACTAGCCCCTTGATGGCTTATTTTTCTCTAGAAGGAACACCACAGATGAAATCATCATGGATTTCAGTGTTCACAGTAAAAGAAAAATGTGAATTTTTAAACAATGCCTTTCTGAGGTTTTTGTTCTTTATTCTCCTCCCTTTACCCCCACCCCCTTTTTCATTTTCTGTCTTAATGCTTTTATCTTGCAGAAGTATCTTTAAGAGGTCCATCTGTTAAAGCTTTCCTTCCCTCTGGGTTTCTTTCCCACACATAAGCCCTCTCAGTTTCTGTAGATACAGTCAGCTTATATCTGACACTAAGTGTATTCAGAGCTTTACAGTCAAGCAAGACAATTTGGGAAGGGGGGAGAAAGTTAATAAATGTCATTACTACAGGCATAAAATCTGAGGGAAAGGTAGGAGGGAGAGAAAGTTGTGACACTAAGTTAAAATTACAGTTTGTACAAGTAACAATGCTTTTCTGAATTGGATACACTGTCCCCCTTTCCCAAATCAACTACTCCCAAGACTTTCTGTGTTACAAGCCATTTATTACCTGTGGGGTTTCATCTCCAAGAACATCAATTACTCTGGTATTATTGTTAAGATTTTGACAACATTCCCTAAAAAGTCTAATGTTTTTAGTGGGGGATGATGACAGAAAAAGGAAGGCGGTATTTACATTATAACTGTTTAATAAAATACCTTTGAAATCTAATGTTTAATATAATCTAACTATTTGGCATCACAGATACCATATCCAAAGCATTTTGTAGTCCAATTAAGTTTTATAAGTAAAAGTTTAATAACTCCAAACAACTCGAGTCCTAATATTAGTATTTACATAAGTGCAATTTATCAGCATATGGATTCTCTCTTTATGTGTGTGTTCCCTAAATTTGCTGTTTATGAATGCAACTCTTAACAAATAGCTTTCTCTTGGCATGTGTACTCATATATATGCACTGAATGGGTTGTATAAACACATAATCTATTTACATTTTGTACTATAAAAAGCTGTATCAACCTGCCTGAATAATAAAAACAAGGTACAAATCATAATGTGTATGGAAGTGCCAATCACTTGTAAAATTTCTTCTAACCATTCCGACTATGAATGTGTAAATAGCTAACAAGTAAGAGTTAAAAGCATTACCTTTCCGGTGCTCTTTCTTTCACCAGCAGCCTCTTGTATCTTGTGGTTAGAGCTGTCTGAGTTCCTCTTCATGGTATTGGCACTGTGAAGTTTTATACTGCACTACTTACTTGCATACTCACACATTGGTACCACTCAAACAGGGGGGCTGGGGCTTTGTTTAGGATTGGTTAGAATCAGCATGACATCAGCAGATGACTAGTTTTTTTCAGTGTGAGACATATTTCATAATAATTATCTAATGGAAAGTCTTTCTTAGCTGCTGTGACACTACTGGGTGATCACTCAGCCAGTAAACCTCTGGCTGACTAGACTACCTTTTAGAAAACTACTAGAATCTCATTGTGTGTCAACTTCCAACTTTTCTTTTACCATTTACACACACACATTTCTCATTATATTCAGATTCAGTTTTAGGTCTTCACATAAAATATCTGTTACTTTATGAAGTTGCCTCTATTTACAAAGTATTTCATTGTTTCTTACAGGCAAGAAAATTCACAGTGCTCTTTATATTCTAATTTTACTTTTTTTTAAATAAAATATTTCATTGATAAAAAAAATATATATACCTATATGATGGTCTCCCCTCCCCAGACTTACACTATTATTTTACATCTTGAAATTGAATGCCTGATTCATAAATCATTTATCATCAAGAATTTTGGGAATAGTCATTCTCTGCAAGTAAATGTTACAATTATCCTTCCCAGACTTTTTGGATACCCCAGTCAATAAAAAATCTCATGTATCATTCTTATCTATTAGACCTTGAAGTCCTATAATTTCTAAATTGCTACAAATATAACATAAAATTAATGAAAAGAAGTGACCATTCCTTCAAATAGGGGTTAAGTTGGTCAGGATTTTTTTTGGGGGGGGGTGGAGGGAGTGCTAGAAGTTGGAATTCTCAGACAAGGATAGTGGAGAAGTGTAGTTTGGAATATAGAAGCATAAGCTGGGTCCTCATGACAAGTTGAATAAAATATGCAAAATTGGGAGCTAATGAAAGCCATATGACCAGATATGTTGTTTTGTATGCGGGATTTAACATGCATTAAATAAACTTTTCACTATGCCCACAAGCAAAATGTAGAGGTTCTGGCTTCCTGATGTGTAGTTTAAGCTGCTTCCTTTAGGACACCAGAAGTTTTGTGTTTAAGAGGGTCTGCTTTGGCCAAACACAGAGAAAGTGTGGATGCTCAACTGTCTGTGGGGGATGGGGAGTATCCTAAGAATTGCATACGCAGAAATAGAGTAGGAAATTAAATCATTAGGTTGTGGAGGAACAGGGAATATGAGAAGGAAGGATATAAACAGGATCGTTGTTGGTTAACTCCAAACCTGACCATCAGTTTAGAATTAGATGGACTCAACCTCTATATAAGAAAGGAATTTCCCCACACTATATGATGAGCCCCTCAAGGAAAGCAATGGCCTGCAAGGCATCTGAACTCACCTCCTCCCCCATGCATAAACCTTGATGTCTTAGAAATATCATCACGTGTATGAGTTTTGGGGGTACACAATGAACCTGGATGAGACCCCAGTCCCAGAGCATACTAATCATGTAACTTAAGTCCCAGAAGTGGGATCCATTTTTGAGATACCTCTCTAAACATCTGTATCACAAGAATCTACAACGCCCTGACTAGAGAAGCCACCCTACATGTGTGACTCACACCCGTTATACCATCAAATGCCCACCTGCCAGGTCAGCCCACTAGCTGTGATGTAATTCTCTACCTGAATCCCCAACCTCAGGCCTGAGGCACACTGGAAATGCCTCCTCACTCATTGGAAATTAAGGTGGAGGTGGAGAGGAAGCAGGCTGGTTAAAAAAACTTCTCGAATATTCTGGACTGGGAGTGTTCTTTTTCCTTCTAAACAGCAGGGTCCAGGATAAGCTGGTCAGCCCAGTTCTGCCAATCATCTCTTCTTCCTCCGTTTGGTTTCTCTTTCACTTCCTATCCCCTCCCCCAGCAGCTCCGCACCCCAGCCCTGCGGCCGGCTTCTCGGCTGCTACCGTACCTTGAGCAACACCTGCTGGCAGCTCCCCGGGATCACGCCGGAACGCGACCGCCAAGCCGTGAGGAGAGACCACCTCTATTTTTACCCGGAGCACCAGCAAGGGCAAGTTCTTTTCAGAGCCGCTCTTGATTTTTGCCCGCTTTTGGCAGCTAAAGAATTCAGAGTGGGGAAAAAAAAAATCACTGTTCAGTGAGTGCAGCTGGGAATTTCTGAACCAGCCCCCAGTGCCAGGGCCGAAAACACAACCAGTGTCAGGGACCAGGATGGGGACCTGCGAGCTGGCTGCTGGGCAGACAGGCGCACCAGGAGCGTTGAGGTCCCACGTGGAGTTGGGCCCTAGCAGCCATTGCTCTAGACTGTGAACTGCTGCCACTGCGTTTCCCACCTAGTGCAGTCGGCCTGATTGGCCACTTCACAAAGTGCCCAACTCCTCGCTGGAGCATTTGCAGGGCTCTTTCTCTCCTAGAGGAGCTGCCCTTGGCGAACCCAGCTGAGCAGCTTGCTGCGACAAGGAGCTGGGAGGGAAACTGTGGTACCTTATTTTACTGTAATTGCAAAAGGCACGATGTGCCAGAGATTTATATTTAGAAGTTGTATGTTTCCACTTTTATGTAAATGGAGCAATTAGGGCCTGTCTTGCTGCTGCTAACTCCAGGGCTTGTGCCTTGCTGGGGAGCTGGTGTTTTCCATCACAATTAGAGAGCTGGTCAAAAACAAAGTTCGTTTGAGGATAAGAGCTCAGTGGTACAACCAGGGGAAAGACCACTGTCTGTGTTCCTCCCTGTGGCCTTCGGTGACACACACCTTAGGGCACAGCTAACGTGTAGTGGTGTTTACTCTTGGTGAACGGTGGTGCAGTTTACTAGTGGTGCAGCTGTCCCCATAAGTTAGCACAGAGCAAGGAACGAGAATGTTCATTTTTCTTCTCAAGTAAACCATATGTCCTTCAGCTCCCATCCATGCTATTAATTTGTCTCTGCTCACTACTCCTGGAGCAAGGAGACAGCCCTAGAAAAGGGAGCTGTTTTTCATGGCTCTGTTATTTTAGCTGTTTAACTACACTGCTGTTATTCAGTGAAAAATACACACCAGGCAATGTGAACATCCCTCCTAGCAGGTGACTAGGAAGTTACCCTTTGATTCAGCTAAATTGGCACAAGGCTGGGGATTCAAAGCACTGACTAGGCTGCTGACAACTCAGGGTGTTTTAGTTCCTTCCTATGAAAAATCTGTTTCCAAAAACGCACGATTTCTGGTTCATGCTGTCTGGGAAACAGAACATGATACGTGACTATGGAGAGAAATCAAAAGGACTAGAGGTATTCACATTCATTGATGTGTTATTCTGGGCTCAAGGAAGGAAAACCTTACCTAGGTGGGAAGCAGTGACTCCCTCAGGGGGAAGCTCAAAATCCAGACAACATGCACAAAATCAGAGTGATATTTGATGCAGGGAGATTTGGGGAGTCTCATCAAACTGTTTTGGATGAATATGGGATTGGCAAACCCTGCCTGGGCAGCCAGCTGTATATTAGGTAGAGATCTGGGACAATAAAAGGGTCACTATTTCACAATCAAGACTGAACTGGAAAGCTGTTTGCTTTCAAGTTAAATCAATGGATGAATAGAGTTAAAGAGAGGGAGAGAGATTGATTCATCAAAATTCCTCCAAAATTCAGTAGGAAACAAGAATTAGAATAGTTAATCCAAAATTTTCTTCCTAACCTCTCATTTCTCAAAGAAATCACTGGGATTTTAGTGACCAGCAACAAAATGAGATGAGCTGGCCAACACCTGAGTAGTGAGGAAGCAAGAGACTTATGGAGAAGAGTAAGTGAATGAGGAATTGGATTATTCATTTTAGCAATTCAGTATCAGATAAATCCATGCAATACAGAATTCCCTGAAGTAAAATTCACAAAAGTGAGATTACCATGCATTTCTCCCAGAGCAAACAAATATGATGCAGCTTGATTTCATTTATTTAATATGTTAGGAGAATGACACAATATCCAAAGAGATAAAACAGGAGTGCTTTGCTAAATCCTAATGCATCTTCCAAACAAGATTCAATTCTCCAACTATTCTCTTTAAAAGGAAGTTGTATGACTATTGAAGGAAGACCATTTCCCTTCAGGTGTTGCTCTCCTGTGAGTAGTACTGTGGGAGCTATTATGAAGGATCCCACATCGCAGTAAATAATAACAATAACAAATGTTGGTAAAATACACAAAAGGTGATTTGTCTGAATCAAATGAGCTTGTATGTGAAATGCCATTCCCTGCATGATGAGACCAACTTCTTTGACTCATCTCTTAGTCCCTGAGTGATTTGGGTCATCCAGAAGGAGAGGGTGGGTCAGAGACTGTTGTAAGATGAAGAGAGCCATGAGGGTAATGTATTAGACACTCCAGCACCATCTCTTCAACTCTAATGTATAAATCGGTCTCCTCAGATAAATGGTCATTTTGGAACCAAACACATCAATCAACTTCCAAATGATTCAGAAACACCTGGATTTCTTCCCAAGGATTATTTAAGTACTTGTGAAAAACTCTATAGAGAGAGATAAATAATTACTTTTAATCTCTATAAAAGAGCATTATGTTGAAAAAATACTAAGTCAGATAAATAATTATGTCCTTAAAGTTTTTTCCTGATCAACATATATTTTGAAATTGATTATCACAGCTTAGTTCTAATCCAATCTGAAAACATCTGCCACAGCAGTTGATCTTCCTATTGCCCCAAAAGATTGTAAGAGGTACTCAAAAAAGAACGTATAACAGCTACTATAAGTATTTTTCTCACCTGGCTCCCCTTTGGTAATAAGTTCCATGTTGCTGGCTTGAGGATATAGAGGTTTAGTATCTAGACTCCATTGAAACTAGATAAAAGAGTAGAAATCCAGTTTTGCCTATCCACAAAGATATCCTACAACTATTCCCAAATTGTAGCTTCAGAGGGAAAGACCGAATAGGCTAGGGGCAGTCCTGTGTGTATTTTTTTTTAATCAGTGAATTGTTGTCTCCCTTGCGTGCTGATAGAAAGGTCCAAAGGTTCTGTCCTCTGTCAGAGCGCCTTAAAGGTATCTTCAGACCCACACCAGAGTACCATTGTTCCATGCTCTGTGTACTTTCATTTATAATGACAGTGTGCTCTGACAGTTGCTCAGCATGGTTAGTAAATATTTCCTGGTGCCCCACTCTAATTTTATGAAGGTCAAGTTTGCAAAGGTGAGATAGCAAGCAAATGAATTAAGCCTAATATTCTAAGTGTTTAACTGGAACCAGTGGATTCTACAACTAGTCTTGAACTTTCAAAAAAATAACTTATGGCCACAGTCCCTTAATATTCACTGACTTCCTTTTTAAAAATGAGATAGAATGATGAATGAAGAAGGAGTCATTCTAGTAGAAGGAAAAAAGCTTCAGAAAACCTCTCTCCCAAAGACCAGGGGTTAATTTGTGATGACTAAATGAAGAGGAGCAAAAGCCAATCATGTAATTTTGGCCAATTCCAACATCATTTAACTATAAAATAAATGAGAATAATTAAAATGATTCTCCCTGTAGAAAAGAGTTCACCCAAAAAGTTCCCTAAATTCCAAAGAGCTTTTGTTTTATTAGATGCTGTTAGCTTCATGTTAGTCACAAGGAAAAAAAATACCCACATACACACGCACAACTAAATGTAGTCAGTTTGCTCAGCTGCTGCTGACGTCACTGCTGCCCACTAGGAGTGAGTTACTGTAATAATCCCCCTTTTATTAATCATAGACTGGAGGAAGCAGAAAGTGGGTGACATCATTAGGCAAAGGACTGGCTAACTCATGCTCTAATTTACTCAGCTTTATTATAACATTTCTCAAGTGTCATATGAAAGCAATTACCATTTCACACTTTCCCCCTCTGAGCAATCATCTCTGACCTTCAATCCAAATCCTCACAGAAAAACTTAGTTTTCAGATGGAGGTATATAAAGGCCAAATCTCACCAAGGGTCATTGTCCCCAAGAAGGCAGGTTTTCCACAGAACAGCTTCTTTCTGGACTTGAGACGGAGGCAATCTTTAAAACCACACCACCCCAAATGACTCCCAGTTTACTCTGTCCCTGCTAGTATCTTACTAAAGAGGACAGTGTGTCAGGAACACCCCAAATATGGGCAGACACACCTACCTAAGGCCTCATGGTTACCAAGGGCACAGGCTCTTCACCCCAGGGGTCTAAAGTACAAAGAAGTCCATTTGAAGATGTACTAAAGGTAGTAGTTAAGTGTGTGGTTCTGCAGCTGGATTGCCTGTGTTCAGATTCAACATTTAGTGCTCTTATATATCTGATAAATAGCTGAAAAAAGTAGCAACTCCATAATGTATATCAGGAAAAAATTGTTTTTACCACAGGCCAAGCTATTCTTTCTCCTCTTAAACTAGCATCTTGCAGTCCTTGCAAAAGCAATTTTATAATTGTGCTCACTCATCTGTTTATGTGCAGTCCCATCCTGAAAGTATTTAAAGGAGTCAAAATAAAGTTCACTTGGGCATGTGTGAGAGACAAAATGGCAGACCAAAAGAGAAGGTTAAGCTTTGTAATATTTAGATAGTGATAAAACTGGCTTAGCTAAGGCACAGTGTAGTAATTACACAGGATAACATTACTTGACTTCACCTTTGCTCAATTTTGAATTACAATCACTCCAGTATTTGGGTGGCCTGGTTCCCCCAAAGATCAGCTGGGGCAGGAAGGAACTACCAGACGATATTACAAGGTAAGTAAAATATTAATACAATACATAGCAACTTTAGGATCTCCAACCTGGAAGCTTACTTTAGACAGAAAAGGATGCCAGGATATCTGCTGCCCCCTACCAGAAACCATGAAGAATAACATGTCTTTCCCCCACCCCCTCCTTTCTTTCTTTCTCTCTTTTTTAATAGTTTATAATTTATTGTATTTTTCCATTACCATTTATACCCCTTATACTTTCTCCACCTCTACCTACTCTTCTCCCTGTAATCACCACACTGCTGTCCATGTTCATGAGTTCTTTTTCTTTCTTTTCTCTATCCTTCCACTCCCCAGTCCTCCTGCCCCAGAGCTATCAGCCTGCTCTCTATACACACAATTGTCTCTGTTTTTTCTTGTTAGTTCAGTTTGTTCACTACATTACACATATGAGTGAAATTATATGATATTTCTCTTTCCCTTACCAGCTTATTTCACTTAGCAGGATGTTCTTCAGGTCTATCCATGATGTCATTAGGATAAAATTTTCTTATTTTTTTTACATACTAGTAGTATTACATTGTGCAAATGTTCCATAGTTGTTTTATCCACTCATCTACTGATGGACACCTGAGAACCTGAGATGCTTCCCAATCTTGGCTAGTGTAAATAATGCTGTAATGAACATAAAAGTGCATGTATTCTTTTGCATTAGTGCTTCAGATTACTTTGGATAAATTCCCAGAATGAAATCACCAAATCATGAGGCAGTTAAATTTTTAATTTTTTTAGGAAACTCTATACTGCTTTTCAGTGGCTGCACCAATCTGCATTCTCACCAACAGTGAGAATGTTGGGGCCCTTTCTCCACATCTTTGGGGCCCTTTCCCAAGTACTGGGGCATCTTTGCCAGTACTTGTTGTTTGTTGATTTATTGAAGATAAGTCATTTGAATGGGTGTGAGGTGATATCTCATTGTAGTTTCAATTTGCATTTCTCTGATGATTAGTGACATGGAGCATCTTTTCATATATCTATTGGCTATCTGTATGTACTCTTGTCCCTTGAAGAAGGAAATTAAAGAAGATACAAGTACCTGGAACATATACATTGTTCATGGATAGAAAGAATTAACATCATTAAAATGTCCACATTACCCAAAGCAATCTATAGATTAAATACAATTCCTGTCAAGATTCCAATGTATTCCAATGTATTTCACAGAATTACAACAAATATTCCAAAAATTTATATGGAACCCCAAAAGAAACTGAATAACAATAGCGATCTTGAGAAAGAAGAACAAAGTTGGAAGAAAGATGCTACCTAATATCAAATTATATTATAAGGCCATAGAAATGAAAACAGCATGGTACTTGCATAAAAACAGACTCATAGATCAATGGAACAGACTAGAAGCTCATTAATAAACCCACACCTTTGTAGTCAATTAATATTTGACAGAGCAGGTGAGCACATAAAATGGGCTAAAGATAGTTTATTCATTAAATAGTGTTGGAAAAATTGGACAGATACATCCAAAAGATGAAATTAGACCATCTTCTTATGCCACACAAGAATAAATTCAAAATGGATTAAAGACTTAAATGATAGATTCAAACTATAAAAATCTTAGAAGAAAACATAAGCAGTAAAATTTCAGACATGGCTTGTGACAATATTTTTTCTATTATATCTTCTCAGGCAAGACAAACAAAAGAAAAAATAAACAAATGGAACTACAACAAACTAAAAAGGGTTTTCACAGCAAAGGAAACCATCAACAAAATAAAAAGACAACCCATTGAATGGGAGAACATATTTGTTAAAACATCTGATAAGAGATGAGTATCCAAAATTTATGAAGAACTTATAAAACCCAACACCAAAAAACTCACAAGTAATCCAATTAAAAATGGGCAAGGAACCTGATTAGACATTTCTCCAAACAGTATGTACTTTTTAAAAAAGCAATGTGGAGATTCAGATAGAGTCAGTGGCTGTGTTAGGTTGTAGGTATAAATTTGGCCACACCCATGAACATGTTTGTGGCCAGTAAAGCCAAGCTATTGAATTGTGTAATGTTTTATCTCACTCTTCTACAATGAAGGGGAACTCCTGATTTCTAACTGCTGCCTAGATGGAACCAGGGCAAAAGAATGACTAAACACAAGACAGCAACACTAGGTATTTGTTAAGAGTGTGACCAAAGGAAATTCATACTTGGGCCTTTACAACTATATATCCTAAGTCTATGAAAATTTGTGGGAGGCTCAGAAAATGAATATGACCACTAAAGAACTGTGATACCTCAAGATAGAATCCTACTGACTTATGGAGCTTTCGTGACCTAGGTGAACAAGCTATTGTGCATGTGGGAAAAGGCTGTGGTGCTCTCTTCTGGTGCATCAGTACAGAATGAAAGTCTATTAAGGTAGCAAAAAGGGGTACCTTCTCCCTTTTTAAGTGGCATCCTTCCTAATTTTAAAAGTAATACACGGTCTTTTAATAAAATGTGGAAAAGATAAATGACTAGTATACTAGTACAGACACTGTGGGAAACAGCATGAAAGCTTCTCAAAAAATTAGGAATAGAGTTACCAGATGACTGAGCAATGCCTCTTCTGGGTATCTACTAGAAAAAATTGAAAATATTTATTCTCAAAACTATATGCACTCCTGTGTTCATTGCAGCATTATTCACAATGGCCAACTAAAATGTCCTTTGATACATTATTGGAATATGTGGTATATATAATGGAATACTACTCAGCTGTAAGAAAAGATGAAATACTGCTATTTCTGACAACATGGTTGGATCTTGAGAATGTCATGCTAAGCAAAATAAGTCAGATAGAAAAAGTCAAGAACCATATGATTTCACTCATATGTAGGATATAAAACTGAAAGCAAAAAATGAGCAAACAAGAAAAACAAACAAAAATTCAGAGACACATACAATTGTATAGTGGTTACCAGAGGGAAGGAGGATGGAGAGGTAGTAGAAGGTAAAGGGGGTTAAATATATGGTCACAGAAGATTTGACTTTGGGTGGTAAGCACAAAATGAAATATATGGATGATGTATCATAGAACAGTACACTTGAAACCCATATAACTTAATTAACCAATGTCACCCTGATAAAGGTAATTAAATATGTACAAAAAAAAGGACTTTCTAAATAAAAATGTCTCCTTTTACTTATAAATAAAAATTTACAATAGGATAAGTTTATTATGAAAGGATTGTAATTTTAACTTCTGCAGTATTATTGCAAACATACAAATTTTAAAAAATTGAACATTAATATTGTTATTTCAAAAAATATAAATCATATATAATTATCCTTCCAAGAAATAATCATTATTAAAATAATCACTACTAAAATTAAAATTACTAAAATTTGGCAAAATTGAAATCACACTCTACACATAATTTTTATAATGACATTATTCACTTATATGATGAGTATTTTCTTTTATTTTTAAAGATTTTATTTATTTATTTTTAGACAGAGGGGAAGGGAGGAAGAAAGAGAGGGAGAAAACATCAATGTGTGGTTGCCTCTCACGTGCCCCACAACAGGGAACCTGGCCCACAACCCAGGCATGTGCCCTGACTGGGAATGGAACCAGCAACCCTTTGCTTCGCAGTCCGGTGCTCAATTCACTGAGCTACACCAGCCGGGGCATGATGAGTATTTTCAATGGCCCAGTAATCCTTAAAATATTAATAATTGGGAATAATCTCTCATATAGATGTACCCTAATTTTTAAACCAGTCTATTATTTTGCCTTGAAGTTGTTTGCAAAATTTTGCAATTATAGATATTATAGCAAACATATTTTTATATTTTCAATGCATCTTTGATTATTTCCTTAATATAAATTTCTAGTACTTTAATTATTGGATTTAAGAGTATGGACATATTTGAAGTCTTTATATATACTACCAAATTGCCCTTCAGAAGGTTTACATAACAACCAATAGGTTAAGGGCATGGCTTTTTCCCCATGTTCTGGCCTGGTTGTTACCATAGTTTTTCTCCCAGGCCAAATATGGCATATGGTTTGTTTTAATTTGAACTATTAATTATTAGTTAAGCTAAAGCATTTTTATTGTTCATTTGCACTTCATTTTGACCACCAGTTCATAACTTTTGCCCATTGTTTATGTCTTTAATTGATAAAACTACATTCATATTTAATATTTTAAATAAAATTGTATTACATGCAAATTTTGTTATTATATATACATACACTGAAATATTTTTGAGAGTTTTTTTAATATATTTTATTGACTATGCTATTACAGTTGTCCCATGTTCTCCCCTTCTCTCCCCTCAACCCTGCACACCCTCTGCCACCCACATTCCCCCAATTTAGTTTATGTCCATGTGTCATAAGTTCTTAGCTTCTACATTTCCCTTCCTATTCTTACCTTCCGCCTGTCTATTTTCTACCTACCATCTATGGTACTTATTCTCTGTACCATTCCCCCTCTCTGCTCCACCCACTCCCCTGTTGCTAACCTTCCATGTGATCTCCATTTCTGTGGTTCTGTTCCTGTTCTAGCTGTTTGCTTAGTTTGTTTTTGTTTCTTTTTTAGGTGTGGTTGTTAATAATTGTGAGTTTGCTGTCATTTTACTATACATGCTTTTTATCTTCTTTTTCTTAGATAAGTCCCTTTAACACTTCATATAATGAGGGCTTGGTGATGATGAACTCCTTTAACTTGATCTTATCTGAAAAGTACTTTATCTGCCCTTTCATTCTAAATGAAAGCTTTGCTGGATAGAGCAATCTTGGATGTAAGTCCTTGACTTTCATAACCTGCAATACTTCTTTCCAGCCCCTTCTTTCCTGTAAGGTCTCTTTTGAGAAATCAGCTGACAGTCTTATGGGCACTCCTTTGTAGGTAACTGTCTCCTTTTCTCTTGCTGCTTCTAAGATTCTCTCCTTATCTTTCATCTTGGGTAATGTAATTATGATGTGCCTTGGTGTGTTCCTCCTTGGGTCCAACTACTGTGGGATACTCTGAGCTTCCTGGACTTCCTGGAAGTCTATTTCCTTTGCCAGATTGGGAAAGTTTTCCTTCATTATTTGTTCATATAAGTTTCCAATTTCTTGCTCTTCCTCTTCTCCTTCTGGTACCCCTATGGTTCAAATGTTGGGACGTTTAAAGATGTCCTGGAGGTTCCTAAGCCTCTTCTCATTTTTTTTGAATTCTTGTTTCTTTATTCTGTTCTGGTTGAATGTTTCTTTCTTCCTTCTGGTCCACACCATTGATTAGAGCCCCAATTTCCTTCCAATCACTATTGGTTCCCTGTACATTTCTCTTTATTTCACTTAGCATTGCCTTCATTTTTTCATCTAATTTGAGAGCAAATTCTGTGAGCATTCTTTTTACCATTGTTTTGAACTGTACATCTGATAGGTTGGCTATCTCTTTGTCACTTAGTTGTATTTTTTCTGGATCTTTGATCTGTTCTTTCATTTGGGCCATTTTTTTTTTGTCTTGTCATACCTGTTACATAGTGAGGGGTGGAGCCTTAGGTATTCATCAGGGCCGGTCAACCCAGTTGCTGGGTTGTGATAGTGTATGTGGGGCAGGGGTCTGACAGGGAACAATGGGGCTTGCTCCACTCTCTGTCAGATTTCAGTCACTTTCCCTGCTTCCCACAAACCAATTGTGCCCTTTTGGTGCTGATTCCCATGTGGGTGGGCTTGTGAACATCCTGGGACCCTGTGGGTCTCTCCAATGAACTCTCCTGTGAGGCTGGGAGTTTCTCCCAGCACCTCAATGCCCACAGGTGTTTTCAATCAGTGTTTTGAGGCTGTATGTCCCCACACTGGTACCCTGGGTTTGTGGTCTGTCTCACTCCCCAGTTTCACCTGCTTTATCTGCACACAAATGTGGGACCAGACACACTGCACCCCTGTACAATCTGCTGCCTTGCTGGGTCTGCCCACTGCCACCTTGAACAGCTGAGGTCTGCCCACCACCCTGCCGCAAGCCCTCTCCATCCCAGCTGCCTGACTTCGCCCCTCCTGCTGGTCTGGATGAATATGTCTACTTTAACTTCTTGGTTGCCAGACTTCCATACATTTCAATTTTCTGTCAGTACTGCTTGTTTTTTTTTTGTTTTGTTTTTAAATTGTTGTTGTCCTTATTTTGGTTGTGTGAGGAGGCACAGTGTGTCTACCTACCATCTTGGCCAGAAGTTATGAGAGTTATTTATTTTGAAAGAACCATTCCTTGGCTGAGCTGCTCAGTTAATTGGAGCATCATCCCATCCACCAATAGTTCACAGGTTCAATTCCAGATGAGGGCACATACTTAGGCTGTGGATTTGATCCCTAGTTGGGACACATATAGAAGGCTACTGGTTAATGTTTCTCTCTCACATCAATGCCCCCCCTCTTTCATTTCCTCTCTCCTTCTCTTCATTTCTCCCTCAAATAAAAAAAAATTCTTGCGTGAAGATAGAAAATACCCTAACCCATTGTCTGCTACATATTACTTAAAATTGTTCCTCATTTGTTTTTACTTTAAAATTGTGTTCATAGTGTTTCTGACCAAAAGAGAGTTTTCATTTTTATGTAGACTAAACTAGAAATCTTTATTTTTATGCTGAAGCTTCTTCTCCATCAGGAAATGAAATAGATAGTCACCTACATTTTCCTCTAAATACTTTTTTTCATTTTATTTTATATTCCAAACTATCTGGAATATATTTTGGCATACAGAACAAGGGAAAACTATAACTTTTAAAAGTTTTTAAAATAGATTTAATTAGCATCATTTATTAATTTCTCCTTTTGGAACACCATTTTTATCACTGATTGAATGTGTACAAATATAAATATTATTCTTCCATTTGTTTGTTTTTTGGTTGCTGAGTTTCCTGCTTTAATATTGTTCTTTCAACTTTTATTATTTTTAAATTAAAAAAAAAATATTTTCTACATCCCAAGAACTTATAACTGGAAGTTGTTATCTTTTGACTACCTTTACTTATTTTACCTACCCATAAGCCCTGTCTCTGCCAAACAACCCATCTGCTCTTAGTGTCCATAAGTTGTTTTTTTATTTAACATATAAATGAGATAATACAATTCTTGTCTTACTCTGTCTGACATTTCATTTAGCATAATATCCTCAAGTTCCACTCATGTTTTTGCAAATGGCAGAAGTTATTTTTTTTATGTCTGGATAATATTCCATTGTATATATACAAAACATTTATATATAGTCATCTATCAACAGACATTTTGGTTGTTTCCATATCTTGACTATTGTGGCAGTGAGCATAGGGATATAGATTTTTTTTTGAAATCATGATTTTGTTTCTTTTATATATACACCAAGAAGCAGAATTGCTGAATCAAATGGTAGTTTTATTTTAATATTTTTAAGAACTTTCACACTATTTTCCTTAGTGGCTATACCAGTTCCTATTGCTATCAACAGTACACAAGTGTTCCTTTTTCTTCACTTACTTGATAATACTTGTTATGTCTTATTTTTTTAAATAATAGTCATTCTAGCAGGTGTGAGGTTATATCTCATTGTGGTTTTTTAAAAATAAATTTATTGGACTGACATTTGCTAAAATATATAGGCTTCAAGTGTACTGTTCTATGACACATAATCTTTATACTGCATTGTGTGCCCACTCAAAGTCAAATTTTCTTCTATTACCATATTGTTGACTCCCTTTACCTTTTACAACCCCCTCACCACTTTTCCCTCTGGTAACCACTGTGCTGTTGTCTGTGTTTATGAGTTTTTGTTTGTTTTTCTTGTTTGTTCATTTGTTTTCATTTTTATATCCCACATATGAGTGAAATTATATGGTTCTTCATGTTCTGTCTGAAATTTTGTTTAGCATGATACCCTCAAAATCTATTCATGTTGTTGCAAATGCAGTATTTTTATCTTTTCTTATGGCCAAGTGGTATTCCATTGTATATATGTACCTCATCATTTTTTTCCAATTATCTACTAAAGGACACTTAATAGAAGAAAACATAGGTAAGATACTAAGCTTATGGACATTGGTCTTAGAGAGGATTTTATAAATTTGACCACAATGGCAAGAGAAGTAAAGGCAAAAATAAATGAATGGGACTATATCAAATGTCTCTGCACAGCAATAGAAACCACCAACAAAACAAAAGGGCAACAAGCAAAATGGAAGAAGATTGACGAAGGATTACTATCCAAAATATACTCATATAAAAAAACTCAACACCAAACAAACAAATAATCCAATTAAAAAGTGGGCAGTGGACCTGAACAGAAAATTCTTCAATAAGACATACAAATAGCCAACAGATATTTGAAAAGATGCTCATCTTCACGAGCTATAAGGGAAATGCTGATCAAATGCAAAAGTGGATATGAATCTGAATCCACACATAGGTGTGGGGGAGCTCTGTCCAGCACAGCTCTCCTAGCCACTGCTGATGAGAATAAATTTACCAGGATATTATCGTCTTTGGGAAAAAAGGCTGACCAATCTCTCAGAGGAGAATGGCCTCAAGCACCTCTTTCCCAGGGCTTTTACTGGGTTTAGTTTGCATAGGAATACAGGGCATATATGTAAGGCTCATCAATCATTGTCAGGCAGTAATGATCAAGGAATAGATAACATTCAAAGAACTATAAGGGCTTATTCTGAGTCAGGGTCAGATATATAGATATCAAAGGGCCATAAAACTTTGGGAAACAAACTCATTTCATGCTTGCACCCTTAACATTTAAATTGAGGGCATTCTTAGCAAAGCATGTTTCACAGGATTTTATGCATTCTTTCTTAGGCCTGATTGCCCCCTGCACTGGGAACCACCTGTTCTGGCACAGGGCTGCAACCCTGCTTTGGCAGTTTCAGGCCTGAATGCGGGGGGGAGCAAGGCAGCCAAGAAATTAGGAGACTTTTTACAGATAGAATGAGGACTCAGTCTATGACAAAGTTGAGGGGTGAGGGTCTTTTGTCCCTCCTCCATAATCCCCTAAGTCCTTCCCTGATGCCCCTTGCTAATGTGCCTGTCTTAGGTTGCTCCTTCCTTGAGGAATCTTACCTGTCATTGACTATCCAGCCATCCATCAGGGGCCAAGAAGGGTGGAGTAAATGGAGCACAGGCTGCACCCTTGCTGGGAGGATAAGTTTTGTCTCTTTAGTGGCTTATGGTCCTAAGGTCTTTTTACTCAGCCTTAGCCATGGGGGGTTACAGCTTCTGAAACTAGGCAGGGAAGTTCCCAACACATAAGTGGTCAGGATAGGTGACTTTGTTTTTGTTATAACTGCATTACTTCTATTGTATCAAGAGATTTCAGTATGCTAGTAAATGAACCTCACTCCATTTGGAGTATCCCAATTTTTCCCAGCACCTAAATTCTTTTATGCAAGGGAGGTGAGGAGTAAGAAAGCTCATCTAATTTCCCAGTTTTGGTGGACTGGAGTACATAAGGTATGATCAGCTTCTATCTCACTTGTATCCACCCAGATATCTTGGTCTATGAAGGTCATGGCTAAATCATTCCTCATTCTTAACTATGAGGCCTCTTAATTGTTTTGTAAGTTCTAGTTAGTATAATAAGGCAATAAATAAAACTAATGAGCAAAACTCAGAAACATGGAAACAAAATTGAATTTCTTTCTTGGTAGAGGGCTTGTGTGCTGTGGTATGATATTTTTAGTTCACAAAATGCAAGACATTACATTTCTATACTTTTCAAATCAACACAAATCAGAATAAAATCGAACACCTCTGTTATAATTTTAGCCTTCCTCCCATTCCTACATTTCCTAGGTCTTTGCCAAAAGAAAGTCTCTCTGTTCATATATCTTCATTGGTTAGTGCCAGGACACTAGTGTCTTGGCCAGAGTTCCCAAACAGACTGAGACCGCTGCATTCTCAGGCTCTGTCCAGACTTCAAGTGTCCACTGATCCTGCGAGGTGGATGCCAGCTTTTACCCATCTCTCCTTCTCTTCCTGTGGCCATGTCTGCTCTCCCTATCCTATTCCTGATACCCACTATTTCCTTTTCCGAATTTAGGAAGTCTGCCCTGCAAAAGTCTATCCATCATATAGGGAAAAGAGAAGACTAGGAAGAACAAACCCAAATCAATATTAAACTAAATTGTATTCACCATTATATAATCAGACTAACCTATCAATTCACATACTAACATGAGAATTCAGCCTGATGAGAGAACACTAATATTCATAAGATAATATACCATTTATAATAAAAAATGACTAATATATATCATTTTAGAGAGCACATGCTTCTCTAGCCCCATTTTATAGATAAAAGAAAAGGCAATGTCAGAAACAAGGTGTCTGGTCCAAGTTTACACAGGTATACAGTGACAGAGCTAAACTAAAAGCCCATGTCTAACCAGTCTAAAATCCATGCTACCAATCAAACACTATGTATTGTTGAGTGTGTTCTATGAGCTAGGCACTTTGCTAAGACATTATCTCTTAAACCTACAATATCTGCTGGTGTATGCATTATTCATCCACTTCATACATGAAGCAGATGAAGAACTTAAATTGATTTCTCATTTATTCTTCAGCTGTGACCTGGTTTGTTCCCAGAAGGTCATTAAAATTGTTCTGACAAATACTGCCTACCAATAATACTCTGTATAGAAAATTATAGTACATCTCTTGCCATTCTTGGCAATTACGTCCCCACCTGTCTTGTCCCCTCTCACTGAAAGCTTCTCCCCAGCCTTTCCTTTAGCTCCCCTTTCCTCTACCTTCTGATCTTCTCTTTCTATACTCCAACTCTCTTTGAGTGATTGTATCCTCTCAGATTTTAACCAATAGGTGGATAATTTCTAAATCTCTCTCAGACCCAACCATTTCTCTGAAACTCATATAGCCAACCACCTGCTGATTATATCCATTTGGATATCCTTTAGGCACCTTCAACTCAACATGTTAAAATTGAACACATCTTCTTTACCTACTCTTGCATTTCTGACCTCAGTCATTGTGTCCAAGTACCCAAGAGTTACTCTTTGACTATTTCTATCTTCCCCACAACTAAACAGAATAAATAACCCCATAAAATCATTTATGTCATAAATATTTCCTGGTCTAGCCTCACAGTTACATTAAAGAAGTGGTAGGATAATAAAAACAAGACATTGTAGGTTAGGACCTTAGCACATGAAAACCTTCAGCAAAGGTTAGCTATTATTTTTCCTAATTAATTGTAACAAACACTATTACTACCACAATGTAAGTAAACTACCACCATACCCACAAATGTTCATTAATCAGATGTTGGATATTTTGGATCAATCCTATTGTTTCCTTCCTTCTTTTTTTTTTTATATATATTTTCCATATCTTTGCTCTTTGTTCTGAGGGACTTCTTCACATGTTACCTTCCTGCCCTGCCTTTACTTTTATTTTAACTTATATTTTTAATTTGTAAATGTTTTTGTAGTGTCTCTGTTTCTTTTCTGTCTTTGGATTTAATTCTTCTAAATTTCTATGCCCTGGATAATTTGTTTTCTCCATCAGCATTTCTTTTGTTTGTTCATCTTCCATACCTTTGGTTTTCCACCTGTCTGATGATCCTAGGTTTTCCTTTCACCTTTAAGATGAAGTAAGTTAATTACCACAGCTGGCATATTAATCACCAGAGCCACAATGGGTACCCAGTCCAGGTAGGGCTGTTTTCCCAAAAAAAACGTCTCCTCTAACTCTAGGAGACATGAACACATGATTTTGTTCAGTTTTATTCTCTGTATCTTAAGCCTTAGTGCCTAGAATAATGCTTGGCACATAATAAGGATTTAAATGATAATATCCCATTGTTGTCAAAAGCCTTTCTATACTGAAGTTGTTAAGACTCAGTGGAATCTAAAGAAAGCTTCTATTTCCACCCCCCCACCCTAGCTTTTGTCCATATGTCTTTCATACTTGTTGCTCTAATCCCTGGGTGGAAATGGAAGGGAGCTGGGGAGGGCTGGGGTGGAGGGACGGGATGGGAGTAGAGAACAGAAAACTGTATAAGAACAACAATTAAAATAAAATTTAATTTAAAAATTTTTTTTAAAAAAAGAAAGAAAGCTTCTATTGAAGCATAGGCACTAAGCTAATCCCGGTAAAGAGAGAGAAATTTGTTTTAAACATGGTCAATCCTCAGGTCAATTTTCTTTTTTCTCTTATTTTTAGTATAGAAACTACCTAGAATTAAATTAAAGAAGAAAAGGCAATGCTGATCTGCTAACTAGTATGCTCTGTATCAAGAATCCAAAAATACAAATCCTGATTCCATTTGTGTTAGTGAGATTTTGATTCATATTACTTAACCTACCTAAATCCTAGTTTTTCTAAATATAGAGTCTATAAATTTCATCAACTGCTTGTTTCCCAGGATTTTTTGAGAACTTGAGTAAATGTCTTATAAAATTATTTCAATCACCTTAGAAACAGTATGTTTTATAAATACTCATCACCAGCCTTCATTCATAATTGTACCATAATTGTGCCATATGTCATAATTGTACCATAGCATACATCTGCAAATAATTCTTCAAAGTATGTGTAATGATGTATTTTATTAACTTGCACATATCAGAGTTTGATTAAATAAAATTTTTAGGCAGTTATCTCTTAATTTTAACACAATTAATGATTTATCCATGGCCTTCTGTTCGCTTCTGGAGAAGTATAAAGGCAACTTGATTTTGTTGTTGTTGCTATCAGAGTTAGGTTGTTACTATTTTTTCATTTTCTTCATTAGTGTTTATAAGCTTTGGTTTATTTTGTTTATCTTTATAATTAAAAAACATTATGATGGAATTCACTGTGATTCTTTTTATTGACATTTTCTGAAATCTGTTTAACCTTTTTTAATAGGCATACTCTGCTGTTTCTTTTAGCTCAAGAAAGTTTTCTTACAATTACTTTGGTTTCCTCTCCAGGGACATCTATAACTGACATCATTGGCTTTCCATTTTATGAACCCCATACCTTTATTTTCTCAGTATTTATCTCTTGGTATTTTTCTTCTTGCTGGAAAATCTACTGAAGTGAGTCACTCTCATCAGTGGTAAATTTTATTTTATGTAAATCTTGTTCCTTGTAGACTGTAGTACAGATTTTAATTCTGCTATCATAATTTCAGATTCTTTACAATACTCTCTCAATCTCACTTAGCTCTTTTATCACTCTTTATTTCTTTCTAAAATAGTTTATTGCTTTTTATCACATCACCCTTTCTTTTCAGGTCACTTTTTCTTATACTGCTTTGGGTTACCAGATCACTAAAATATTCTTTTATTGGTAAAGAATTATAGGAGAATACTTTTCCACCAAATGTTAAATAACATGAGCACTTTTCTTTTTCAACTGCATAGTTCTTATATTGGTCTTTTCTTTCCTTTTCCCTTTCAGTTGCAAAGAGAACTCCTGGATTCTTGGGCTCTGTTCTCCAACTTCTGTGACCTGGTGAAATACCCCGAAAGGAAGTAATTCCCACAAGTGTCCTTAATATGACTGGTTTGGGATATTCCACACTAGTGGTGTATATGAAAACCTATAATTCCCAAGGTACTTTTATAAAGGTATTTCCATTTGTAAAACTGGGAGTTTTATGAAGGGATGATATTTCTAGAATTCTATATGCCAATATCTGTCCCCTTGTTTTCTGGAAGTGATAATCTCACAATTAATGCAAAAAAAAGTAAAAAGGGGTAGCAAAGGAGGGATAAGGACAATATTTTAGGTCCTTTGAAAGCACTATGTATACAGTAAAGCAAGGTATGTACAGTTGACCAGCCATGAGTCCAAAGTTGGAGAGGTATAAAATGTTCTCTTTTCTTCTTTCTTTTCACTTTACTTCATGGATCAATGCTTAGATTGGCCAATCGGGCCCCAGTAATGTCAGAGTTAATGAAAATATCCCCTAAATTCTTGATTGATTATCAGTTGATATTGAAGGTAACTCAGAAGGGAATTAGGAGCATTATTTTTCTGTGAAACAACTAACCAATTTAACTGTGTTCTTGTTTTCCATCAGTAAAATGGTTCTCAGGAAAGGCAGATCTCTAGGAAAGACTTTTATGACCTATTTGGACCAATCTATTTCCCCCTTCTAATACACAATAAAATTTTGGACAGTAACAAAGGCCTGTCTAGACATTTCTCATCTTTCTGTCTATTGCAGATATACTTTTCCAGCCTGTCCTCCTATACTCATACAATTTTCTATAAACTAACTTGTTTCTATTTAAAATGAGACAGTGCACATCATGACTTAGTTGCTATTATTCCCAAACACAATTTTTCCTACCAAATACCCAAGAGAAAAGATTCATTTGATTAGTAATGTTTTAAAACAAGTATAATAACACATAGAATTCTAAGTGTACTAATTATTAGAGTTACCATTAATGATCACAATGACATTAATGTTTCCATGTTCATAACTAGCCTGAGAAACAGTTTCCCAAGCAGGAAACCTCTTGGAGTTTGTAAACTTGCCATGGAGCCACAGATTCAGCTAGTCAGCAGGATCTTCCTGAGTCATGAGTTCCAATATAACCCAAAGCTGCCAAAATGCAGCTCTTCCCCACACTTTTCTACAGGAACTGGGGATGCCTTTACATTTGGATACCTACTTCCTACCCTGACTACTCAATAAATGCTGCTTAATAATGACAATGGGAATATGTGTTCTACCTCAATTTTCTCCTAAAACCTGTATTGAGAGAGCCACAAATGTTTCCCCAAGTAATTTGTTCTATTGTTCAATTGGCTGCCTAGCCAAAACAAAATGTCCTACCATCTGCTTTGAATGTTTCCATTTTATTTTAAGTCTCAGCCTGGTTCTTTTCTTGTGCATCTATACTGCACTGAACTGTGTCGGTGGTTAGGAAGTTAAGGTGGCAGGATCCTACTTCAAATGTCTTGTTTATTCAAGACATTGGACTTGTTTGTCAAGTCCAAGACAATGTTTCTGTACACTAGGTATAAGCTAAGTTTGGTCTGAGTCATTTATTACTAGAAAAAAATTTTTTTTTACATATTAGAAGTGGCCAACCAACTGTGGAGACCTTATCCCCAAAAGTGAACTATGTATGTAATGGCCATGATTTTCCTTTTTGAACGATATAGATTAAATGCAAATTTTAGACCCACCATAGCACATGTTTATGTCAACAAAAGAATTTCTTTTTAGTGAAATTCCTGCTTCTCATTTGCTTTCATTCTTATTTCTTTGCTCTAATTTTAACTTGTATTATTTTGTAATAATTTTTTGTATTTTAAAATATTCCTGAAATTTTTATGAAAACATTGGAATGTTTAACAATGAAAACAATGAAAACATTGGAATAGATTTAAAAAGTAAGCAAATGAGTAAATAAATTAGATTTAAAAAATAGTCTGTATCACTCATGTTTGCCAACCCTCACTCTTTCTAAATTCAGTCTGTGACCCTCTATGCTTTCCTTTTCCTCCTATCTTAAAAGTAGATGAAATGGTGAGAGCTGGAGCAACCATCTTTTGATATTGGGACAATGAAACATCATGCTGAGAATAAAAAAAAATCAAAAAGGGAGTTCTGGGACTGCTTGTTTCCAGAGATATTGTTAACTGAAAAAATGTAAACTCTGTTTGGTTAGGTCACTATTAGTCAAGATTTCGATTACATGAAGCTACAAGCCTTTTTAATTGACAAGTAAAAAAATA
Source organism: Anoura caudifer (assembly GCA_004027475.1). Taxonomy (NCBI): domain Eukaryota; kingdom Metazoa; phylum Chordata; class Mammalia; order Chiroptera; family Phyllostomidae; genus Anoura; species Anoura caudifer. The sequence continues at coordinate 45,137 of PVKU01008005.1, forward strand.
CATATATACATATATAACATACTTATATAGAAAATATAAAATGATATATTAATTTTAAAATTATTAAATATAAAATTATTGAATGTATTTTTAAAATATTATTTATATTTATTTCTTGAAAATTGTTTCAACTCTTTTCAGTACTGTCACACATAAGAAAAGACAGCTTAACTGCTTGATACGATGTGACTCTATAGTCTAAATTGTCATCTGAAACCCAAAAGTATATGCATTGTGTCTGCAGTGTTCTGATGCTCTAAAAATTAGTATATCCAAACATACTGCAATAATAGGGAGGCAGACACAACAAATCCCACATAAAGTTATTGTTCGTGAAGATAAAGTTAAAGTGCATACAAATAACTATCCCAAAATCTAATAGGAATCTTAAGATCAGGTTAAAGTATGAAAAAGACAGAACTGACAGAACCTCAGAACACTTCAACAATAAATAGCTCGGATCCCAAAGCCACCACTCTAAAACTTCAAAAACAAAATAGAAATGCATTCTTATCTTTGTCACTGCCATTTGGAAAACAATAATACTCAAATTGCTTCTGGTTAAGCCAAGTTAACTGTCAAATGCATTGATTTTTTTAATCCCCTTCTCTCTATGCTCTCAATCAATGTGCTTTCTTTTATGCTATCTTTGAACCATTTTCCAATTGATATCTGCCTCTACTCTGCTCCTCCAACTGGTAAGAACATTCTGATTCACCTCCAGGTATTTGAGACCTTAGCTCTCATAAATTATGAATGAATTTTCACTTCTAATAGAAGTTCTATCTTCAAGAACTCCAAACATTAGCCCAGCTGCAGCTCAGATGGACTAGATGACAAGGAATTTCAGTCCCACTCCAACAGAAAAACCACATTTCCCCTTCAGCCCCAGTAACAGGAGCATTTCAGACAAATATAGTGAAGTCAGAGGTTGAAGAATAAAGAGTAGGAGCTGCATTACATTTCTAATGGTTTCATCTGTTTCACATAAAGAGAAAGGATCTCTGTTCTGTTCCATTGATCTATGTATCTGTTCTTATGCCAGTACCAGACTGTTCTGGTTACAGTGGCCTTGTAATATAGTTTAATATCAGTTCTATGATCCCTTCTACTTTGTTCTTCTTTCTCAAAATTGCTGAGGCTATTTGGGGTTGTTTATTGTTCCATATAAATTTTTTAAAATTTTGTTCTGTATCTGTGAAATATATCATTGGTATTTTAATAAGGATTGTGTTGAATCTGTAGATTGCTTTGGGTAGCATGGACATTTTGATGATGTTAATTCTTCCAATACCATGAAACATAAATGTTATATGCTTCCATTTATTTGCGTTTTCCTTAATTTCATTCTTCAGTGTTCTGTAGTTTTCTGTGTACAGGTCTTTCACCTCCTTGGTTAGGTTTGTTCCTAGGTACTTTATTTTTTATTGATGCTATAATACATGGAATTTTTTTCCTAATTTCTGTTTCTGAGACTCCATTGTTTTTGTACAAAAATGCCTTCAATTTCTGAATATTGACTTTGTATCCACTATTTTGCCAAATTTAATTACTAGGTTGAGTGCTTTTTGGTAGAGTCTATAGGGTTTTCTATGTACACTATGATGTTATCTGCAAACAATGACAGTTTTACTTCTTCTTTTCCAATCTGAATGCCTTTTATTTATTTTCCTTGTCTGATCACTGTGGCTAGAACTTCCAATACTAAAGGACATACAGAGGGCACAGAAATATGAAAGCATGCTCAGCATCACTAGCCATCAGAGAGATGCAAATTAAAACCACAGTGAGATATGACTTCACACAGGTCAGAATGGCCATCATAAACAAATCTATAAACAACAAGTGCTGGGGAGGTTATGGAGAAAAGGGAACCTTAGTGCATTGTTGGTGGGAATGCAGACTGGTGCAGCCACTGTGGAAAACAGTATGGAATTTCCTCAGAAAACTAAAAATGGAACTGCCTTTTGACCCAGCAATCCCACTGCTCTAATTATTCCCTAAGAATCTTTAAACACCAATTCAAAAGAACCCATGCACCCCCATGTTCATAGTAGCACTATTTATAATAGCCAAGTGCTGGAAACAGCCTAAATGCCCATTAGTAAATGAGTGGATCAAAAAACTGTGGTACATTTACACAATGGAATACTATTCAGCAGAAAGAAAGAAGGAGCACCTACCTTTGTGACAGAATGGATGTAACTGGGAAGTATTATGCTGAGATAGGCCAAGTGGTAAAAGACAAATATCATATGATCTCACCTACAAGTGGAACATAATCAACAAAACAAACAAGTGAGCAAAATAGAACCAAAGACATGAAACTAAATAACACACCGACAGTAACCAGAGGGGAAGCAGGAGGGGGATAATGAGGGGGAAGGTCAAGTTAAGGAACATGTATAAAGGACCCAAGGACAAAGACAATGGGGGGATTGTCTTCTGGAGGTGGGGTGAGTAGAACAGGAGAGAGTAATGGGGGAGAATGGGAACAACTGTAATTGAACAACAATAAAAAAAGAGAGAAGGAAAGACAGGGCATTGTGTTGGTCAATGGGAAAAGCCATCTTGAATTAAAGAAGCTCCTAAAATGAAAAGACGGGGAAATGCCTGGTAAAGAATGGCTTCTGGATCTTTTGGGGAGGAAATTATCCAACCACAAGAATAGTAAAAATTGGTATATGAAGTTTACAATTTAACCATGGTGAGTTCTAGAAGCAACACTGTTTTCCCCCTCCTCTACCATCACCATTTAGTAAGGCAGAAGCAGTTATGACACAGTAGTTTTCCTCCATAATCTATAGCATGAGGGTCATGCTTTCTCAGTCATTAGTTACAGGAATCAGGATTCAATTAAATTCAGTAGGTCTAGGAGATCCTGCTTGAGGAATTTAATATGTACTTCTAAGTGATTTGAACAAATTATGAATTATGTTCTAAAGAAGATAATATTCAAACTGTGAAGTAAAGAGGACAGTATCTACCTAATGGAATTGTGTTGGTTGGATAGAAAGATTTGTTGTTTAGGGAATTTACTGTGTTTTAAGACTACTCTGAGATATACAAGTGACTTGTGTATGCCTGTTTACACTCAAATAGAGCTTGAGTGGGAACAATAGACACTGCTCCTCACCTACGCAACTTCCACCTACCATCACCTTCATCTCACTGACTCCTGATTTTGTTCACAATCATCTTGTATTCCAGAGCAGGCTGAGACTCTCCTCCTGCAGGGGGTGAATACTAATTTATTGAGGCTAACTATGGTCATTCTCTTTCCTGGACTGGTGATTCTTCAAGAGATGGACACATTGCACAATTCTGGCCAATGAGTGAAATCTATAACTTCTGGAAAAGTTTTCCTTGCCCTTAAGAAAATAGAAATAAGAAAAATACCTATTTTGTTGCTTCTGAATCTCACTGTGTGAAGATGTAATACTGAAAGCAATCATTCTGTGACCTTGAAGAGAAAAAGCCAAGATTATTGTAGGTCAGCTGACATCATTGAGGTACTGAACAAACTTCCCTGGAACCACCCAGTGCCCAGGCTTCCTGTTAGGTAAAATCATGCATATTTTTATTTATTAAGCTACTTTTAGTTTTAAGTTTTTTTTTGTTACTTGCAGCAGAATGTATTCTAAGCAATACAAAAATCATCTGTAGAGGAACAGATCATGGGATTTTTTAGTTGGGTTGGAGGATTAATTTACAGTCACAGAGAAGATGTGCCTTGCTCAGATAATAGATGCTAGACTTACTGATGGGACTTCTACATTCTTCCTACTCTACCATGCTGTCATCTAGGGAGTTGCTTGTTAGTTTTAGGTCCACTGGCATTCATTTTCATTTGAATAACTTTCTTATTATGATTTTGATGTCATTTAAAATAAAATATTAACTTGCCTACCCACCTAATAGGAAATCTTTAGCCAAAAGGTAAGAAACTAGACTCAACCTTATAATTTATTGCTTACAACTATAAATCAGGATGATATCAGAAAGCTGAGAAGATTGTTGATCTTTCAATAATATATGGCAAGGCTAAACATGCTGAACAATTATACCCAAATCATAAATATATATTCATTATTTAATCCAACAATCATAAAATTATTTGATTTTTATTATTGATGTTTGCCCCTTCTCAGAGTATTAAATTTTAAATCCTTTATGTTGTAATGTCATTGTGCTAGGGAAAAAAGTGCTTTTTAAAAAATTCCATTAGCATAGATTCTCAGACCTTTGCCTCAATGTCATGTGCATCCCGAGCAAAATGAGATTAACACATATGTAGCATGACTGAAGAATCACAGCACTAAGGCAGAGGAGATGAGACTGAGTTTCTGAGTGATACCAGGGCACTGTGTGCTAAGGGTGAAGATAAGAGAGCTGTTTAAATTGTAAAGTTTCAGTCTTTCAACATGTGCTTTAAAAATCTGTTATAAGTTACTCATAAAGTTATAACACACTCTTCATAATGCCATGTACACCTCCTCTGCCAAAAAGACCTTTTGTTGTTATTATTGTTGTTGTTTTAGAGAGAGCCTCTCTTCTATTTAGCAGTATTCATTCTCTCTAAGAAGCTAATTCATATTGATAGGTCCCTTATCACAGGGTAATTGGAGTGATACCCATTCACTTCCTGCAAATTAGCCTTACTCTGACAGAAGATGTCAAGCCAAAATTCCACTGTGTTGGGAAAAGTTGTTTGGACCATGGCAATCCCTTTGTGGCAAAGATGATAGCTGTAGAATCATTTGACCCCAGGGTCTAATTCCTCCAGGAGAACCTTTGATGAAATGCTGACAGCAAAGTTACCACTGTTCACATCTTCCACTGTAATTCAGCCAAATTGGCAACCAAAGTCCACAAAGTTAATCTTGTGCTTGGAAGATAGTCTCCCCTCAAGTACTAACAGCATTTGCATGTTCAGAACTCTCTAAAACACAAGGTTTTCTTGAAACTTCCTTAAGAACCTCTTGTAGGCTATTCACAGGGGCTGCAACCTTACTCTTAGTGATCAGATTTGTTGCACAAGTTTGCCAATGAGAGGCTCCTCTATTGTTGTTGTTGTTTTTTATTTACTATTATTCAGTTTTAAAGTTATTTCTATCTTGTAGGCTCTTTCTCAGATTTTCTCACTGAAGAATATTTGTCCTATACAGGATTATTTCCATGTTGTTTAAAACCCCTCTCAAATAAATCATATGGGTGTGGAAATGGAATTAAAGGGTCAATTGTCCATTGCAGATGTGTATTTAGAAAGACTATTTGTTTCTCAGACAAGAGAATTTCCTTCCTATTTTTAGTGTGCAGTGACTGAAAATGAAAGAAATATGTTCTCATTTAGTCACTATAAGATCTCATTTCTTTTCTGAAATTTACAAACGTGACTAATCATTGTCTTATTAAATAAGAATCTCTCTTTTTCATTTGAATATGAGCTTTAATTATATAAAACAATAATTGCTGTAAAATGATTGCAGGCATTTATTTGGGCTGTGAGTGCCCTCTACTGGAGCAAGAAAAAAGTAAACTATCAATGGTACAGGCTTCCATGGTCCTTTCCTAACTCCTAAAGTGTTATTTTTTGGAAAATAATAATCACACAAATCCAACATACCTCATTCATAATAACCTGATAGTGGTCAAATTTTTTTCTAAAAATTATTTATTTAATGGAGCTAATAATACGTATCTTGCAGGGTTTTTAATTGGTTGGCCTGCTTTCTTTATGGTATGTGTCCCTCCTATTCAGTTTTGGTTTACAGCCATGACTTATGAAACAAAGGTGGCCCTGAATCAGTTTTCTTCTTTTACCCAGTTTCTTTCAAAACTGTGTGTGATTTCAACTTTCATTTGAATGTTGTATTTCATATATCAGTTTCATAGGCCTTTGACCCCGTCTGCTCTTACCTCCCCCTCCCTCTGCTTTAGCCTTGGCCTCTGCTCCAGCTCTGACCTTCTGTATGCTCCCTGTGGACCACTAAGTTTTCTCTTTCTGCCTTCACTCCTATACTCTCCTCACTGTCAATACACCTAGGCCTCATGGCCTCATTTGCCTCCCTGTCTCTACTTAATTACTCTCTTCATTCTTCTTTATTCCCATTGATTTCCTACGTTGTCTAGGCTTTATGGTTTATTATTTCAACCACACTGACATCACCACTCATTTTTGCCAACTCTTTGATCATTTGCTGTAAAAGTCTTGCAAGCAGCCTATTCTATAACAGCCTGGTGACTCATTCTAACTGACTCTAATTTCTAAGCTGCTGAAGAAAGTCTTGCTTTGCTCATTGGCTAATAATAAATTATTTTGGCCAATCTCAGGTGAGATCTCAGGAATGCTCAATAATGTTCTTTCTTACTTGCAATTTGCTTCTTTTTCTAAGCCCCCAAGGATTATTCAAATCTTGACTACTTCCCCCATTCTTAATCCTTGATTTCCTTCTCTACTTTCAGAAAAAAACAAAGAATACACAACTTTAAATTTTCTTAGTCTACACTTTCCAATCTGTCTTTACCTGTCCATATTCTCTCTTTAGCCACAGAAGATGAGACTCTTCTCCATTTGCTTTAGATTCTACTCCTTCCCAAAATTTCTTTTTTTTTTTTTTGTTTTGGTGATATGTTCAATTTTTCTCTCTCCATAGGTATTTCTGTCTTGGATTTAGAATTTAAACATTCCAGATTGTCCACTGCTCTGCTACTGATGAGGAAAATTCATGACCCTTTCCCAACCCTGACTCACCATAAGTTACTACCCCTTATCTCCTTGAAGCTTCTAGAAAGAGTAGCCTGTACTCTGTGCTTCTACTTGTCATTTACTACTCATTCCTCCATACAACCCACTTTGCTTTTATTTTTCTATCACTAATCAGAAGCTGCTCAATCAAAGGTAATCAAAGGACTATGTAACACCAAGTTCCCAGGATTATCTACCTTGTTGCTCAGTCATCCTTAGCTGATGCTCCAGAGCCCAAGACAGCTGCATACACCCCAATCCACTACCCATCCAGTAGGAAGGAAGCAATATGGAAAGACAGTTCCCTTTCCTTGAAGGACAGTAACCAGAAGTTGTGCACACAACTTGAAAATCTTGAATGCAGTCACATGTCTAGGTCTAAACACAAGGAAGTGGAAAAAAATAGTCTTTGTTCTGGTTGACCAAATATCCAACTAAAAGTGGAAGTTCTTTTTGGGCATTTTATTTATCTTATTATTTTTTAAGATTTTATTTACTTATTTTGAAAGGGGGGGGAAGAGGGAGAAAAAGAGGGACAGAAACATCAATGTCGGAAAGAAACATCAATCAGATGCCTCTCAAACACACCTGGCACTCCAACTGGGGATCTGACCTACATCCCAAGCATGTGCACTGACCGAGAATCCAACCGTAACCCTTTGCTTTGTTAAATGACATCCAACCAAGTGACCCACTCTGGTTAGGGCATTATTTGGACATTTGAAGTTCTGTGCACAGGAGGTTTATTAAAGGCACTCATGAACAAGTGCATTCACACACATGTGTGCACACCCATACTACCTAATGAGATTGAGGTGTAAAATGCATATTTCATTTTCTATAACTTTATGAATTTTGATCTGTTCTGTGTACTATTGTTTGAGAATCACTGAAATTTTGGATTATAATATGTATTTCATGTTTTCTAAATGTTTTATCAACATATAAGAAGAAGACATGCCTTTGTTTTTAAAGTTAAGTGCAATAAGTGCATATTAACTGATTTTTATGGATGCTATGTACATTTTATATAGCCAAACATTTTAAAAAAATTAATTCAGCAGGTATTGTATCAATGACTACTCTTGCATTTTCCTTTGTTTTATTTCCTGTATATCCAAAAATATTTTTGCAAAACAAATGTGATTTTTTTCCAGGTTACTAAGACTCTTGACAATTATGTTGACATTAAGATGTTTATTTCTATTCTGTAGTGGTAATTTTCTCTTCTATAATTGATATTTTTTATTCAATTTATATATTTTTTCTATTCCATGTGGGTTATCTTATAGTATATCAAACTACATATTAAAGCTACACAGTTCTTATTTTCAGTGATTTTTGAGTCTGAAAATATTCATAGTAAGGAATTTGATTCATTTAACTTCATCTACACTTCCTTTGGTCTACTTCTTAGTTGGTATTGATTGACCAAGGGTAATACATTCGTTTCACTATTGTATGATTAATTTCATAATATGCCATTATATTTTAAAGAACTCTTTTAATTTGTGCATTTATGTTTTTAATCCATATTTAAAGTATTGAACATCACTCTATATTCTTCATTGGTTTTACTTGGGGATTTTTAGATACATTAGTTATAAAGCTTAAAAAATTAGCTGGAATATTATTAGAGCCAACAGAAATTTTTCAATATGGTTAGTGCTGTTATGTGTGCATCAGTGGTATTTCCTAAACTATTGGAACTGGTTTGTTGCAAAGTGTCAACTTAAAGCATTATAAATATAAACTGTTTCTCATTTTATTTTTCTTTTTTAAGATTTTTATTGAATTTATTGGGGTGACATTGGCCAATAAAATTAAACAGGTTTCAGGTGTACAATACTATAATACATCATCTCTATATTGTATTGTGTATTTACCACCCAAACTGAAGTCTCAATTCATCAACATTTTCCCCCTTTGGACCCTCTTCTACCTCCCCTAGCCCCTTTCCCTCAAATAAAAACCATACTGTTCTGTGTCTATGAGGTTTTTTTATTTTAATCCTTGCACTTTTTTCACCTAGCGTCCTAAAAATCCTCCAACAGCTGTCAGTCTTTTTTTCTGTATCTTTGACTCTATTTGGTTTGTTTATTTGGTTCTTTTGATTCTTTAATCAAAAGATATAAGTGAGATCATATGATATTTGTCTTTCTCTGACTGGCTTATTTCACTCACAACATAATGCTTTCCAGGTCCATCCATACTATTGCAAAGGGTAAAATATCCTTCTTTTTTATGGCTAATATTCCATTATGTAAATGTCCCATAGCTATTTAATCCAGTCATCTACTGATGGACACTAGGGCTGCTTCCATGTCTTGGCAATTTTAAATAACACTGCAATGATCATAGTGGTGCTTATGTTTTTCTGAATTATTGTTTTGGGTTCCTTCAAAAATATACCTAGTAGAATTGCTAGGTCAAAAGACAGATCCATTTTTAATTTTTTGAGGTATCTCCATAGTGTTTTCCTCTGTGGCTACACCAATCTGGATTCTCACAACAGTGAAGAAAATAATTGAAGGAGATACAAATAAGTGGAAGCACATACTATGTTCACAGATAGGAAGAATTAACATGATTAAAATGCCCAGCCCTGGCTGGTGTGGCTCGGTGGATTGAGCATCAGACTGTGGAGCAAAGGGTCACCATTTGGATTCCCAGTCTAGGGCACATGCCTGGGTTTACAGGCCAGGTCCCCAGCAGTGGGTGCATGAGAGGCAACCACATATTGATGTTTCTTTCCCTCTCTTTCTCCCCCCTTCCCCCCTAAAAATAAATAAATAAAATCTTTTAAAAAGAACTTTTAAAAGAAACCACATTTTAAAAATAATGTCCATACTACCCAAGTAGTCTATAGATTCAACACAATTCCTGTCAAGATTCCAATGACATAATTAACAGAATAAGAACAAATATTTCAAAAATTTATATGGAGCCACAAAATGCCCCACATAGCAACAGCGATCCTGAGAAAGAAGAACAAAGTTGGAGGAATTAAGTTACCTGATATTGAACTATACTATAAGGCCATAGTAGTGAAACAATATGGTACTGGCATAAAATCAGACACATAGATCAATGGAACAAAATAGAGAGCCTAGAAATAAACACATTGCTTTATAGTCAAATAATATTTGACAGAGGAAGCAAATGCATACAGTGGACTAAAGACAGTTTACAGTGATCCTTTACCCATCACAGGAGTTATGTTCCAGAGACCCTCGCAATAGGTGAAAATCTGCGAAGTAGCGACATTATATTTATTTTATTATTTATATATATTTTAAGGCTTTATAAACCCTTCCCACTCTCTTATTAACATTTCCCACACTCTTATAAACACTTTGTATGCTCTTAAACACTTTCTACACTCTTAAACCTATGTACTTTTGACAACATAAAATTCTACATGGGTACTCACCAGTGAAGTATACCACAACTTGAATGATGAAGATCATGAATTATGTAGCTGTGCAGTACTGATGATGATGAAGGTGATGATGATGAGATGAATGTCCTGCACAGTCAAGAGGAGCATTACAGCTCTTCTGAAGGCATCACTTCATCAGGCACTTCATCAAGTGGTGCGGTATCTTTGCCCTGGGCCATAACTTCTATTTCCAGTAGGCGTAGGCATAACTGATCTATTTGTCCTAGTGATAAACATAGTTATGGGGAGTTGCTGGAGCTGCTTTTTATCTGCAGGCCGCTTCTCCATGCAGAGAAATGCTCTTGAGTCCAAAGTGTCTCTGAAATTTGTCAAACCAGCCTTTGCTGGCACTGAATGGGGTTGGTCTGGTGGGAGAAGCACTCAAAGGTCCTGCTTCTGCATTGTCATCCTCATCTTCATCCTTGTCACCATTGTGAAAGTCCATGCTTTCTGCAAAACTATTATAAAGTTTCTTGGCCTTCGTCTGGATGGTGCTGGTACCCAGCGAGATAATCTTCCTGCAGTCATTTATCCACAGGGCCTATGCAGACTGCATCCTCACAATGGCCTTATTGCGGGAAATGACCACCTTCTTTGCCGTCTTGTTAAAACTCATTGTTGCCATAGACCTAATATCATTCTCATCCTTCTTTATGTAGCAACCAGTAGATTCATTGATCTCATAATGGCTGCCTACAGCCACGTAGCTTTTGCCTTTCTTTAACATGTGGAGAAGTTCCACCTTTTCTTTTATGGTAAGCATATTCCTCTGGCATTTTGGTTTACTGCCAGAAGCCTTAGAAGGCTCAGAACATTTGGGTGGCATTGTAGGGCTTGAAATAAATTCAAACTTTGATGAAAACTTCACCAAAACACAACACTGCAGAGCAACACTACGTGCAGTGATCAGACATCGATGTGAAGTGAACAAGGATAGATGCTGAACACATGGGCAGAGTGCAGGACAGCAAACAGACTGATGCTATGGCCACTGAGCCAATCAGCGGCCAGGATACAGAACACAGTGCTGTGGTTGGTCGCCTTCCATTCCATCAGCCAATAGTGTGCCGTGTACAATCTCATGCTGGCAAACTTGCACAAGCGGTAGTGGCGTATTGCATTTCCATTGTGTACAGTATGATATTCATCCACTGATTAAATACATACTGTATTTTATTTTGATTTAATATTCTTTTAATATGTTTGAATTAACATCTTTTGCATTTTTAATATTGTTTTAAATTTCTTAGGCAAAAATAATTAAAATCATAAATATTATATAAATACCTATATACCACAAAATCCTGTGATATAGCAAAAACTCCATGATACAGAATTAGATATATTTTTTTAAAAAAATCTTCAATACAGTGAAGCTGCAATAAGTGAACTGTGATATAGCAAGGGATAACTGTATTCAATAAAGGGTGCTGAAAAAATTGGACAGATACACACAGAAAAATGAAACTAGACTACCTTCTTACAAGAATAAATTCAAAATTTGATTAAAGATATAAATGTTAGATCTGAAACCAAAAATATCATAGAAACCATTTTGCTTTCATAGAAAAAGAAAGCAAAATCTCAGACATTGGTCATAGCAATATTTTATTGGATATATCTCTCCAGGCAAGGAAAAAAAAAGAAACAAATGGGACTAAGTTAAACTAACAAGTTTTGCACAGCAAAGGAAAACGTCAACAAAATAAAAAGATGACCCAAAGAATACAAGAACATATTCGCTGATACATCTGATAAGGGATTAATATCCAAAATTTATCAAAAGCTTACAAAACTCAGCACCAAAATACCAAATAACCCAATTAAAAAAGGGGCAAAGAACCTGAATAGACATTTCTCCAAAGAAGACATACAAATGGATAATAGACATATGAAAAGATGCTCAACATCACTAATCATCAGAGAAACGCAAATTAAAACCACAATGAGATATCATCTCACACCTGTCAGAGTGCCTATTATCAATAAATCAACAAACGACAAGTCCTGGCAAGCATGTGGAGAAAAGGAAATTTGTATTTTTTTAAGAAGATTGACATTAAACATCACTAGTCATTTTTAGTTTTAGCAGCACAACATACCTCCTTTTTCATTCAGGAAAAAGTAGATAGGTAGTCACTTTAAATATGTCATAAAGGGCAAGCACATGATGATTTTGTTGTTGGCATGGAAAATTGTGAGGCCTAGCTTCCATAGGTGGACAAACCTGTGCATTGTTCATCTCTTTTGCATCAATTTGCATTAGCAGATTCATATTAAGAGCCAAATATCATTAGAAGGAAAGGAATAGAAGCTTTGTGGTTCTAAATTATTAGAGGATGTCTGATGGCCTGGGGTTGCCCTGAAGAATCCAAAAGACAAGAAAAATAGTTCCCAGAGGAACTGGATTAAAGTTCCAAATCAGAGCCTGTGTTGATGGGGGGATTGTCTTTTGGCAAAGCAGGTTCTGTCAATCTGGGACATGTTTCAGGAACCCTGAACCATGTCCAAGCACAATGGTATGCCCTGGAGAAACTGTGCATGAGTGTAAAATAATAGGCTTATATCTTGAAATCAGTATCTGGTTTGGTGTGAAGCAGCTGTGGATGAGATTAAGCCTGAGAGTAGAAGCATTTCTCTCTACATCCAGATCCAGACGTGTGGCCAGGGTGCCCTTTAGTGCCTTGCTTTGTGTCTTCTTGGGCAGATGAGGTCTTTCCCTACAATGCTTGGCTGCCTGTCTTGGTGACAGCACCTTGCAACAGCAATAACACTGGGAAAATGGTCTCCATCGGGGAAATGGCCAAATTTCCCCCTTTTCTCCTTTATAAAAGGCTGTTAATTACTACTGACTCCCTTCCAATGAGAAAGCATTTGTTAGGTACTTTCAGAGGGAAAGCCTCAGTAGGACAAAGGCTTGGGGTTAATATAACTTGTATATGAGGGGAAATAATACCTGATTTTACAATATAAACTGGTAAAGAGTTTTTCAGTGAAATTAGGAGATTGCACATCAAATAAAGCTATCTCGTTCCCCCCAAAGGTGGTGATCTTGTCTTTTAACAACAAAGAGATAGAGCTTGTGGGAAACAGAATACTATTAAAAGTCATACCCAATATTCTGCTGCTCAACTGATATCTTATTAAAAATATGTGCTTGTGGACAATAAAGTAGGAGATGCACTCTCAGCTGTCAGACAGAAAAAAGAGTGCTTATGCTGGGATCCACCCTGAAAGGCCTGCTCTCTCAGATCTCCAGGCCATGAGGAATGAGATGCTCACAACCTCATCTTACGTGACAATCAAAATCAGACCACAGACTTCACTTTCCTCACTTCTCCTACACAAGGCCTCATGTTGGGTATCAGATAATAAGGACAGGCTCTGTCACCCACAATATGGCAAGATAAAATGTACCATAGTCAGGAGAAATTATTTTAGGGCCCCTCCCCCAGAGTTTGCACTGGTGACTCAATTCACCCCTTTATGGCTAAATGGGTAAGAGCAGATCCAAGATCCTCAAATGCCCTAAGTTTTAATTCTGGCTCTGTCACTGACTTCATTTCTGCAATAGGTATAATATGAATGTCACCAGGCATATGGCTCCTAGAAAGATGATGTTCACTTCAAATTCACCTCACCAAATTAGAAGGAACACCAAATCATATTATGAAGTCCTTTGTGAAGTTCACTCTCCGATCTTCTCAGCATCAGCCCCCTCTTGTTTTTTGAACACTCTATAAACTGAAGTTTACCTAAGCATAATTGAGCAATACTTTTAAATTTATTTATTTAAGAGAGAGGGAAAGAGAGAGACAAAGTGGGAGATTTGTTGTTCTACTTATTTAGGCACTCATTAGTTGCTTCTTGTATATGCCCTGACCAGGTAACAAGCCCACAACCTTGGTGTATCGGAATGACCAATATAGATACATCAATTGGGCTACCTGGCCAGGGCCACAGAGTTTTTAAATCTTACTCATTTTTAGTAGTGTTTATAATTATGGCCATTAGCTCTTTCTCAGAATTAACCATATTAAACTTTAATGGTTTTCCTAAGTAATGGGTTTCTTAGCTTGGCCAATAAAACCAATCCTAAACCTCATATCAATTTTATAGTCTTTAATTTTGTCTTCAAGAAGATAATCATGGCCATTATGCATGTCTTACATGGGAACTGAAAAAAATACTTATGTCAATAATGATAATAGAAATGCTAAGTGAAAAAGAAAACAAACCTATGGCATTGATTTGCAGAAGAAAGAGGAGGAAGAGGGGGAGGAGCAAAAATAAATTAAAAGGTCAGAGAAGTTCACTTACTGGTAAAGAGAAATAACAGCTCAAATCAAGTTTGTTTAGTAGAACTTTATATTTTTGCCCAATTTACAGCTACAGTTAGTTTTTAGTCACTAACTACAAAACTATAAACACCCATCAGGCATTTTATACATAGCTTCTCATAGAAAATAAAATATCATCATTAGTGCCTAAATACTTCAACCTATAGATTAAATGTGTTTGAGGATTGTATTTTTTTGTTTTTCAATTAAGTTTAGAAATGCTTATTGATTGCAATAATGTTATATTTTTAAAGCCATACCATCTTTATTATGGTATTTAAATATAGGATTACTAACTTCATAAAACACTAATAAATTCATGAGGAACTGGTTGCTAAAAATTAAAGACTTAAATATTAAAATCCCACACAGTCAACAAATATTCCCAAAGAAATAGAAATACCTAAAAAGTTTATAATTGTGTTTTTACTTTTATTTTAATATTAAAGAAAGTGATGGATTTTATGTCCATTTAATTAAATTACCAGAGATTTTGTGCATGAATTAAATAATAATAGATTATATATTGACTAGTGAAAATTGGTTCCCAAAGGGAACGTTAATATTGGATCACAATTCTTGAACTACAACCCACATGGCCAGACTTCAGAATTTCTTGTATTTTCAGAAACATAATGTGAGCACATCCTATGCATTGTGTAACACTCCTGTCAAGGGCTGGAAGAAGTACTTAAACTCGTGAAGTTTTCTACAATAAAACATGTAAATATTCACACTAATTGGGATTAACACTATTAAAAAGCCTCATATCAGTTCAAATAATTTACCAAAAATAAACAGTTATCAGAGTACACACCCCTCCGTTCTAAATTTGTGGATAACAAGTGATGGTGGACCTGTATTTTTTTAAAGTATTTGTGATGCCCTTCAGTCACCTGTGGAAAAGCCTTTGTAAATGTACAAGCACATGTGGGAACATATACTATCACATATAAACAATAGCTGTAGGCTCGCATTTTCAGGAACTCACCAAATATATTGGTAAGAGAGGCTTGTTGCCTTAGGTTCCAGAATTGAAAATTAATGAATTCACAATATGGCTCAGATAGTATTTCAAGAAAGGAGAAAAGCCAGTTGAGAGCAGGAAGAGGATCCCTGACAAGAAAGAAAAGAGGACCTGCCAGAGAGAGAGGGGAGTCTCATGTGAGTATGTGCTGATCTCAGGAAATCATCTTGTCTTTAGTAGAAGAAATTCAGTAACGGTCAGGTTAGCAAAGATATAGCAGAAGATGAGAACTGAAGCTTCTGTTCTGACCTTGAATAGTCTGGTAGCAGCCAGGCTTTTTGCTGGCTCTTAAACACAGACTTGAACTGGGAAGGAGCTGACCTTGGATAATGTTCTACTGTTACAATCTTGGATTCCTTATCATTGTTGAACAGGGATCTTCCATTTTCATTTTGTACTGAGCCTCACCAATTATGTAGCCAAAGCTGTCCACAGTCACTCTTGTCCTTGGAATAAAGTGGAGGATAATCTCTGCTTTCTCTTTTTTCCTGAGTGGGAGAACTTGTTGGTGTTCCAGGAGAAATTAGGTTCACCAAAGGGGGAGGGCCTGCTCTATTGATTACTCTCAGATGTTTTCCTAGTACATACAACTTGCAAAAACACTTGTAGGCAAATGATGCACAGTGTATTCCCTCTCCTTAAGGGGAGGAGGCAATTTTCTTCCTATAAACTGTCAGGGGTGTCAACAAGTGGTCTGTGGCTCATGCAGCCCAGGATGGTTGTGAATGCAGCCCAACAGAAAATCATAAATTTACTTAAAATATTATGAGAATTTTTTTGTGATTGTGTGTCTCAGTGGATTTAATGAGTGGCCCAAGATAACTCTTCTTCTTCCAGTGTGGTACAGCGATGCCAAAAGTTCGGACACTCCTGCACAGCATAGGATAAGATGCACAATTTCTTGAGAAAGGAGGTGTGAAGGACATTGCCATCATGGCAAGTACCTTTTGTAGTACAGCATAAGGAAGGGATTTTAAATTCACAATCTTCCAAAGATTAACCTAAGCAAAGAATAATAACACTTTATATTTGTTTTACATTCTACAATTTACAAAATAGGTTTATAGATATTAGATTTTATTGATTTATTGACTCATTAAATATATACACCCTTGCCTATATACATATATACCCCATATACCTAAACACTGTTCCACATAGACACCCCCAACATATACACCCCCCACACACACCCATGCACTTTTATACACACACACACCATATACACATCCCCCCACATATACACTGTACTCCCACATATACATACCTCACATACACACATTCAAATACACCCTGCATATCCACCATACACACATATACTCCATGTACCTATACAGTTCTTTAAAAACACAGTTTCTCATATACACACACCTACATAAGACCACACACACTAAATAACACACACATATATACTATTTATGTCCAAAAATATCCATCCATGTAATATGAAAAAATAGAGACATTTATTTAAGAAGATACAAGATACAAGAAACATTGTACATAGAACAATGATGCCTCAGTCCCCTTCAAGGTAGGCACCTTGGGACCTCACACAGTTCTTTCAATCTCCATCAGCTCCCATGTCATATTTTCCTGAATCTCATTGCCAGTCTGAAATATCTTCCCCTTCAAAGGTGATTTTAATTTTAGGAAAAGCCAGAAGTCATAGGACACTAAATATGGGCTGTAGAGGGGCTGAATCTCCTGGGTAACTTGATGTTTCACAAAAGAAAAAAAAAAAAAACACTGCACAAGACATGATGCATGAGTAGGCATATTGTTATTATGAAGCTGCCAATCACCAGTTGCCCATAGCTGTGGCCTTCTGAATCATCAGAATAGTTTCTGTGGGGGAATGTTCAAGCTCACTGCAAAATTTGATTTAGATTGGTTTCTCTACTCACTCAGTCATTTTGAATGCAATGTCCACACAGTACACATGATAACTCAATGGCATCTACTGCCCCCACTGACTAATACAGTAAAGTCGTCATTGTTCATGCATATCCAGTCCACTCTCCTTGGCTGCCAGTTTACATCAATGTTGCTCAAATCATTCTCATTATATTAACAATGGCTGAACTTTTTCTGGACAGACCTTGTGTACCACACACACACCCATACACTCTTCTGTATACACATTCCCCTATACACACACAGTGACACATATGTACCACACACATGTAGATAACACACATGTATACCACACATACATTTTTATTTTGCATCAAGTACAAGTACAAAGAGCTTAACTCTTTCCCACCTTAATAAAGAAATATCTCCTTGCTTCTTTCTTACTAGTCACTGTCTTGTTTCCCTCTTTTCTTTCACAGAAAATTAATGACACTTGTTGTCTATGCCCAGCCTCCACTACCTTTCCTTTAGTACTGATCCATGTGCTCTCTTCTCTTATCATCATTGCATTGACAAGGCACTCATTGTCTCCCTGATATTAAGAAAACTTGCCTCTCACTCCTCGAGGCCATAGTCTATCCATGGAGAAGTCAAATTTATATACTCTTTCTAGAGCATTCCCTACCTGACCTTTTAAGTTGAGTTTGACACTGCTGACTACTGCCTTACTTGGGTAGTCTCTCCTTTGTTTTCTTAAACACAGTTTCTTTCAGTGTTTCCTCTCACTTATCTGGTATTTCTCTTGGTGTCCTTTGGAGATTCTTCTTCCTTCCATAATGGTTGGGGTTACCAAGCATACCCTTTTTCTTTTCTTTTTCACTAGACACCTTCTTCCTGGGAAGTGGGATCAATGCCTTTCTGTAGTTTCAGTAGTTATTTATGCTAATAGTGGTTTGGAGAGTTGCAAAGAGCTTAATTTTCTGGAATCATGGGGACTCAGATTAGAATCTTTGAACTTCTACCAATTAGACATATAATGTAGAACAATACATGTAATCCTTCAAGCCTGTTTAAACACCTATAAAATGGGGGGGGGGGATTGTCCCTACCTGTTACAGTTATCATGAAATTCTTTCATTCATTCTCCAAGATTTTTTGAGTAGCTATGTACTGGATATATAGTGATAAACAAAACATAAAAATTCTTCCTCCTATTGACAAAGGACTTGAACAGACACTTCTCCAAGGAGGACATACAGAGGATCCAGCGACACATGAAAAGATGCTCAATATTGCTAGCTATCAGAGAGATGCAAATTAAAACCACAATGAGATACCACTTCACACCTGTCAGAATGGCCATCATAAACAAAGCAACAAACAACAAGTGTTGGAGAGCTTGTGGAGCAAAGGGGACCCTAGTGCACTGTTGGTGGGATTGCAGACTGGTACAACCACTATGGAAAGCAGTATGGAATTTTCTCAGAAAACTAAAAATGGATCTACATTTTGACCCAGCAATTCCACAGCTAGGATTATATCCTAAGAACTCTGAAACACCAATCCAAAAGAATCTATGCACCCCAATGTTCATAGCAGCACAATTTACAATAGCCAAGTGTTGGAAGCAACCTAGGTGCCCATCAGTAAATGAATGGATCAAGAAACTTTGGTACATTTACACAATGGAATTCTATGCAGCAGAAAGAAAGAAGGAACTCCTACCCTTAGTGACAGCATGGATGGACCTGGAGAGCATTATGCTAAATGAATTAAGCCAGGCAGTGAAGGACAAATACCATATGATCTCACCTTTAACAGGAACCTAAACAATGAAACAAACAAGCAAAATATAACCAAAGACACTGAAATAGAGAACAGGCTGACAGTGTCCAAAGGGGAGAGGGAGGGAATTTCAGGAGAATTTCAGGGGAAAAGGGGAAGGGTTTACAAGAACAAGTATAAAGGGCCCATAGACAAAAACAAGGGGGTTGGAAATGGGAGGGAGGTGGGGATGGCTGGGTGGGTGGGCTGGGATGGGAGTAAAAGACAGAAAACTGTACAAGAACAACAATTAAAATAAAATTTAAAAAATCCTCCTCCTTCTGGCACTCCTATTACAGTGTGAAACAGATATTGAACAAATGAATCATTTGGTATAATATAGCGATTGGGGTCTTTGAAAAAGAATAAAGCAAGGCAAGAATTAACAACCTAATAAACGTAAAATAGTTAGTAAAATAACTCACAGAGCAGGTGCTCAGAAAAGTTTTACCGCCATCTTTTCCATCATCATCACTACCACCTGAATCACTGTTTTCAGCCTAGATGTCTCTCTTGATGTCCATAGAAACCTCAGATTTAGTACATCTGAACCTATATTTATCCTGTTTCCCTACCTCCCATATCCCCTTCTTTTTTATTCCCCACCTTGGTCCATAGCACCAAAGTCTCAGCTGACCATCAGTTATATTCCCCTGATATGTAGTATTTTGGCTCTGCTCTCTTCTCTAGCCCTCTTACCCCTGATCTGAATTAGACCTTCAACATTTCTCACCTGACCTACTATGAGAGCTAAGTTTGCCTTCTCCAGTCTGTTTTCCTCTCTGTCCCCCATATAACTTCTGAGATGGTATATTTGTCCCCTCATTAAATTCATACACTAACTTTCTGTCACTTGCTGCAAGTATGTCCCAAATTTCTTAACCCACTCAACACTCCAGACTCCCTACTGCTCCTGTTCCAGTTTGTTTCTCACCCTCTCCTTTCAACACTTTACACTTCAAGACACTGATGTGTGAAGCCCTTGACACCACTAGACTGTCTTACCCCCGTAACTCCTTCCCTCATCCCACCATTTTCTTTCTCTTTAATGCCTCTACACATCCTTTTATCTGACTAAGTACTACTCACCATGAGAGACTCAGGGCAAATATCACTCCATTAGGCATTCCCTGGTCTCCACCCTACACATGCCTTCTTCCAACTGTTACTGGCTTGGGTATTGCCTACAAGGCTCCCATGTACCCCGATCAAATCTCCGTCTCTCTGAAATTACCAGGTGCAGGGACAATGGAGTCAGTCAGGCTCCCTCACCTGGATATCCAGGTGACTATAACTCAGCAGTGTTCATAGAACCATGATAAGGGCCCGCGTGTGCAGAATCAAGCTCTGTTATATAACCAGTAATGTCATATATTGGCACCTCATCAGCATTGTGTTCACTTAGTATAAGGAAGTTGGAACTTTTTGCCAGCTTGGATGTCCCACCCCAGAATAAAGGCATGTCAGACATCCCAACAGCTCTGCACATTTTCTTCCAGCTGCCTGAATCCCACATTAACTTGCCTGGTCACGAACACTTGAAGGATACTTGGTATAGTTGTTAGGATTCATCGCAGTAGAGTATGGAAGCATTGGCATCCCCAGAGAGGGTTTGGAGGGGTGGCCTGCTACCAGCATGTAGTATCCTGGTGACAAGTCTCCTTGTGGCTTGGACTCCCCCTGTGGGCTGGACCGATGTTAGTGGTGCTCCAGACATGTTAAAAAGGGCTCTGCAGATCATAGGGGAGACCCTGGAAAAGCCGAGTGCCTGGGTGGCTATGGGGGCCATAAGCTGAGTGTTTCTTATAGCTTTGCAAGCTGAGACAGAGACTGCTCTTCACATGTGGCAAAGTTATAAGAACTTTGAGAGAGAGAGGAAGCCTTGAAGGTTTGGATCTGTGCGTTGGAGGGGGACCTCCAGACAGTGGAGTCACAGTAGTCCCCCTCCCCAATCATAATGAATGATTTGGAGGACAGAGAAGAGGAACCAAGTCCCCTGTGGGCCCACCCAGTAGTGATACAGAAGAAATCGCACTAGCCCATGGCTCCTGAGGGGAATCTGGCTGGCTCTGCTCAGATGGTTGAGCTCATGATGTATTATCCCTATATGCAGGATGAGCTAGTAGATATGGGGATGCAGTTCTGGCAAGTGATCTGGGGAGCCCTTGGCAATGTGCCTCCTCTGACTTTGAGATTTAGGGATAGATAGTATCATGTGCACTGATAATGCGATGGAAAAGTTAGCTTCTATTATGACTCACCCCTCCCTGCACCAGTGGCTGCAAAATAGCCAGTGACATGGAAGAGGACAGGGACTTCATTCTCTGTTAGAATGGGTCATGGCCACTATCTGCATGGTCTGGGCAGATGCAGGAGATGTGCCAGACATTGTGAGCAAATGGCAGTCCAGACTTAGTGCAGATCTTATAGGAGTTGGGCATGTGCCAGGTCATATTTAATCTCAACATTCATGGCCCTGATGATGAATGCTTTACAGCAGGGATGAGGGATCTAGTACTACAGATTGCCCCTTCTGCCTCCTTTAGATGGCTATTTTGGGCCCTTGTGTTGGGCGCTGTATTAATGATGTCACCACAATGGTGGCAAGTCTGGGAGAGGCAGAGAGTCAGCTGCAGCAAAAATGACTTTGAATGGTGTCTCAAGCCCCCTCTATCTCTCAGGCTAAAAATGAAGCCTTTCAGGTGACTAGGCCCCAGATGTGGTTAGACCTTTTGGGGGCTGGAGTAGATTGAAATAAGATTGATAGGAAATCAAGTACCTACTTATTAGAACTTTGGAAACAGTTGCAAGCTGACCAATGTTCACTGTGGCCCCAGAAGAAGAAGGAGGTGAAGGGGAAACTGAAGGGTGTGACCCAGGAAGCCTGTCCTTTGCATCTGGAAGACAATATGGCTGTGCTAACCTCCTGAAAAGAAAATATCCTTTGGAAATTTAATAGGGGAAGGGTGGAGGAACTCATCTACAGGGCACAGGTGGGGACCAGAGGCTGCATACGAAACTGACTATCTACCGGTCTCCTGCAAATGTCCAGTGGATCCTGGCTCTAGTAGACACAGAGGCAGAATGTATTCTCCTATATGAAAACCCTGACAAGTTTCCAGGGCCTGCATCCCATATTGATGGTTACAGGAGATGCAGTGTAAAGGTGAAGGCCATGTGACTTTCTCTGAGTATAGGGCAATTGCCCCCCTGTGCAAACACTGTGTATGTGTTCCCCATTCCTGAGTATATCCTGGGTGTTGATGTGGCTGCAAAGCACTGGGGGAAGAGTTCTGCTTGAGAGTGCAAGTGATAAAAGCCATTGCACAGGGGCATGCTAAACATTTCCTCATTCATTTGCCATCCCCACAACAGGTGATGGCAGTTAAGCAGTACTGGCTGCCCAGGGGACATGAGGAGATTATGGGATCTATAGGAGAGTTGGAAAAGTTGGGGATAATTAGAGCCACTCACAGTCCCTTCAACTTACCCATGTGACCAGTGGGAAAGCCGAATAGCACACGGGGAATGATGGTGGATTATCGGGTCCTGAATAAGGTCATTGCCCAATACATGCAGTGGTTTCCTCCATGATGGATTTGATGGACTGGTTAACCAATGAACTGGGACCTACCATTTTGTGGCCAATCTGGTAAATGCCTTTTTATCCATTGCTGTTGCTCCTGACAGTCAAGATCAGTTTGCTTTTACCAGGGAAGGCTGGCAATGGACCTTTACAGTGCTCCTTCAAGAGTATTACAAGAGCCCGACCATCTGTCATGGGCTTGTAGTGGAAGATCTAGCTAAGTGGCCATACATTTATGATATTACGCTAATCAGTGATTTTCTTGAAGAATTAGAAAAGACAGTCCCGCAAGTGTTGTATTACACCTGCAGTCCTTTGGTTGGGCCCACTCAACAAAGCTGCAAGGGCCTGGATTGTCTGTCAAATACTTGGGGGAGGTCTGGTTGGGTAAGACAAAAGTGATCCCCAATGCCATAATAAATATGATTCAGGTGCATCCTACCCCTACCACTGTGAAGTAGCTCCAAAAGTTTTTAGGCCTGCTTGGGTATGGGAGAGTGTTCCTGCCCCCCCGAGCCCCCTACACAGGTTATTTGCTCTTACACACATTGGTAAAAAAAGAGCATGATGGGACCTTGGAACAAAGGTTCCAAGGAGCAAAATGCATCATTAAACATGCTTAGCTCTTGCGTGCTCTGGATCCTGCTATATCTTGTGAGCTAGCTTTGCTGTGACTCAAGAAGGCTTTGGGTGGGGTCTTTGACAGCAATCAGAAAGGCTATGTCAACCACTGGGATTCTGGTCCCAACAATGGAAAGGAGCAGAGGTACAGTACTCCCTAACTGAAAATCAACTGGTGGAAGTAATATGCTGCCCTATTGGCCAAAGAGGCTGTAACAAAAACTGCCCCATGACAGTAAGAACAACTTACACCATTGCAGAGTGGATCTGAGACTGGATGTCCAAGCCTCACAGGGGGATGGTCCATACATTCACATTGGCTAAGTGGGGGGCTTATCTATAAAAAAGGAGTACTCTGTTGACTAGCCCCCTATGGGCTGAGTTGCAGGAAGTATTGGGCCCTGTTACCTATGTCAGTGAAAACCTTATTGCCCCTGCCACTAGGGAATAAATAGAAGCTGGTCCCTTTCATGAAGGGCAGGTATTTATTCCCTCAGATGCATGATATACCAATGTGTCCAGCAGGGGCCAGTCCACCATGTGGACTGCTGTAGTGATTCAACCAGAAACAGATACAATCTGGTTTGACACTGGAGTAGTGAGTAGTCAGTGGGCAGAACTGTGAGCCATGTGGCTTGTGGTTGCAAATGAAGCACCACCCCTGACTATTTGCACAGATAGTTGGGTGGTATACGGATGACTAACATTATGGATCTCTACATGGCATGCAAATAAGTGATGGTTGTGCATAGTCCATTATGGGAGCAGGCCTCATGGCAAGACCTATGGAAATTAGGCCATGAGAAACAAATCATTGTATATCTTATGACCGGGCATGTACCCCTTGCCTCCTGAGGAATTATGGGGGTTATACTCTAGACAAGTTGTGATGGCTAGAAATGGTACCTACCAGCCTATCAAGAACAGAAATCCCCTAGTGGCAACACTGTCAACACCAATGTAACAGTGCACATTCCTTATGGAACACAACCTGGACCAACATCTATGCTGGGGTGGAGCAATAGTATGACCAGCCCTGGCCATTAGGTGGCTACTTCATATGGGATGACTTGGGTTGGCTCATGGCTGAGGCCATGGAGTTGGCTAGACCAGCCCCCCTCTGTATTGAGAACCTCAAAGGACAAGCCCAAATGAGCTGGACTCCAATAGGTCTGTGTGAGAAGCAAACTCTTAAGCATTACTGCGAGGCATGGAATAATGTGTGAGCTGCAGTTCCCATGGGTGGCCTTACCTGCCCAGAAATTGGACTGGCCGTTGTATCTAGGGGTAACCTTATGTGCCTACCTGAGTTCAGAAAACTCCCACAATCCAGCCAGTTAAGCATTTAAGGCAAGACACCAGGCAAAACCTACCCCACAGTGGTAGTACCCATTAGCCATTTTTTCCTCTCAAGCTGCTTCTACTGTCACTAAGTCTGACATAACTGCTTTGGCTTTGCATACTGCTCATGTATTGACTGCAACAAATGATTCCTTGAGCTTCTTAAATGAAGATATGTATCCATTATGAAAAGTAGTCTTACAAAATTGCATGGCTTTAGTCATGCTCACTGCATCACAAGGCAGGGTATGTACCCCAGTTAGGGCCAAATGTTGTGTATACATTCCAAATGTCCTTCACAACATTAGCCAAGCTCTATGGGCATTGGTTTCTGAGACCCATGCTATCAAATGCCTAACAGGTGATCCCCTGCAGCAATGGTAGTCTTCCACGAATAAATGTGGTGGGCCCTTGCTGGCTTGGGTGGCAGTGCTTGTGTTTTGGTCACTTGCTGCTATAGCTTGTACTGCTGTTGCCACACTTGGGTGCAGGGCTTTGCCTTCCTCACAAAGGGACCCTCCTGGAACACACCCTCATGCAGATTGTATGGTGAGGAACCCTGAAGGTTTAGAATGAAGGGAAAATGGAGTCAGTCAGGCTGCCTCACCCAGATATCAGGGAGACTATGACTCAGCAGTGTTCATACAACCATGATAGGGTCTGCATGCCCAGAATCAAGCTTTGTTATATAACCAGTAATGTCATATACAGGCACCCCGCTAGTTTTGTGTTCATTTAGTATATAAGGAAGTTGGGACTCTCCACCAGTGTGGATCAGCCCACCCCAGAATAAAGACATGTCAGAATTCCCGACCACTCCACTTATTTTCTTCTGGCTGCCTGAATCCCACATTAACCTGCCCAGCCAGCCTCAAATGCTTGCAGAACACCAGGTTCCTATGGATTTTATTTCTATGCCTGCTTCTACCGCATGCTATGAAAGACAAGATTAAGTCTCACTTGCCTTCCCAGGTTCTTTTGGGAAAAAAATTTATCCCAGTTCCACCCACAGCTGTGTTCTCATTTGTTCCCCATGGTCCATAATTGTCAATTGTAAATTTGCTAAAGTCTGGATGTGTCAGTCTTTTAAAAATACTCTGTGGGAAATACCAATGGTTCAGTCTAAATTGGAATTATGGAAAACTTGACTCTAATTTAAAGGCCATAGTTCAACAACAGACCTATCCAATTTACATAATTAAACAGACCAATTGACACCTCAGGTTACAGCACCTATATATTTATATTGACATTATATTGATATTGATATTGACATGAAAATTTTCACCACGAATCATAGAATAATTTTTGCATTGCTTCTCTGTAGAGGGCCCACCACAAATGAAGAAGAATGGATCTCCAGCAAAGGGAGTTCCTAGAACTCTGAGTGGCAATACCTTTACTAAATTGTTGACATCCCTTTTCATTGAACTCTGAGTACCTAGCACAGATCTTAGCACCTAAAACAAAAACTAATTCTATCTTCCCTTTTCCTTTCCTGCACTGTCCTCTCTTGAGTCCCACTCTACTCTGATAAGCATCCAGAAACTCATAATGTGATATGTTCAAAATGGAACTAAGTTCCTACCTTGCCACCACCCATCTTTTTTCTTCTCCTGAATCACATCTTAGTTTACAGCACTGAAATTTATACAGATGCCCCAAGTCAAAACTTTGTCAATGACTCTTCTCTGCTCCTCCCTCAACAGTCCTAATTTGTCTCCAGATTTCACCTAGCCTTCTTTAATTGCACAGAGTTTGGCTGATTGGGCTCAACAAGGTTTTGTGGAATTCTTGCTTTTATGAATTTACACTCTCACCTTCACTCCCACTGACATTTAATTTCCTGACTAAGCTACTTAAATGGTTTTTCTATGCTGGGAATCTATTTCCTATAATAAACCTTCCAATTGCTTTTAGACATCAAGTCAATTGAGACTTTAATGTCTTCAACATCATATCATTACCTGAAGAATAAATGGAAATAGAGTAACATCACATATAAGGATTTTTGCTCTCTGGGCTCTGTATACATGTTCACCCTCAATTCCCCGCTTATATCCCAAGGCACTGCCCCTATGACAGCCAAGAGTGGCTTTCTCTCAAAATGTCATGATTCTCCATGCTTCCTTAACTTTCCTTCCCACTTGCTGTTTTTTTCTTCCTCATATTCTTCCCCTGTCTGTGTGCCTTTCTGGATAACCTCTATTCTATTCTCAAAACACTGCTCAAACATATTGGGATAAATATATGATTCTCTTCTCCCTCCTGTGCTCCTCTCTTACCCCTACTCTCCTTAATAGAAGGCAATTTTGGTGTCACAGACTTTCTTCTAACTCTCTTAGTAATTCTCACTATATTACATTTATCTATGTGGTTATAGCACCCAGTAGACCAGGAGCTCCCAGCAACCAAGGGTGGTGTCATCTCCATTTTTCATCTCAAGTAGCTCCAACAGTTCTTAATACATAGTCAGTATACAATTGTTATTTTCAATAAATAGCCAAGAGATAAACATAGTAAAGTCATAAAAGCAGATAATTTATCTATTTAATATTTCTTCTTTTATAAGAGGAAATGTGCAGCTTAAAGGATAATGAGAGGCTATAGTTCTTATTGCCAAGATGATCAGGAGATTGTAAATATGACCATAAAATATATTCCTTACATGTGGAGAAGATAGACATCAATTAGTAGATAATGGCCTTAAAAACAGATGTTCCCAAGAGTTCTTTTGAGGGTTTACAGAACTTCTGCATTAAAGAAAAGGTCAACTTCAGAGAACATGAAGAAGGTCTCTAGGGGCCTATGGACAGCACAGTTAGTCAGAGAAAACTATAAAAGTGTCCTCTTATTGGAGGGTACTGGTGAGAAAATAGAACACTGGCAATTACAATGAGGGGGTAGGAGGGAGGAAAGGCACCAGAAAAAGAAAACAAGTTCAATTATGACATTAGATGAAATATAAATAAGGGAAATATAAATAACATGTGAGGGCAATTATCATTTTAAGATTTCTTCCCTAAAATTGCTTGAAAGAATGAGAGAAACATTAACAAGGTTTTAAAATGAAATCAGGAATTTTCTGCCATTGACTGTGATTGCTGAAAAGCACATACTGAAATCTCATTTAGTGTGAAAGTACTTAACTCAGATATGAACATCAAATTTATCTAAGTACTTTATTCTCACAGGGAACACCAACTTAAAATTGGGAAGGATGGGCAATGGAGACTGATTTTGGTAAGTCATATATATCCAGGTAGATTTATGAGTAAAACGATGCAACCAATAGAACTCCTAATTACTAAAGATGTCATTAAGAGAGAAGTGTTCTAGTCATCCAACTTGCTGCAACTTAGATTCACACAGCCACTTCCCCAGAATACTGATCTACATCCAGAAGATCTGCTTAGAAACAGGTCCAACACTACCCTTTATTAGAGAGCTAGAATTCTCATTGTTCTTTGACAAATGTTTTCTTTTGGAGTACGGTTTGCATGGTGTAGAGTGGTCATCACTGGAGGGAGATAAATGTGGGAGCTGGGGGTAGGTAGGATAGGGGAGAGTAAAGGGGGAAATTGGGGACAACTGTAACTAAACAATAATAAAAATGTTTTGAGAAACATTAAAACTCTTTATTATACAATGGAAAAACAAACAAAAAACGCACAAAAAATACTCCATTATGCCCAGTTTCTGCTGGTATGACATGATGAAAAGACTTATCTGTTGTAAATTTGATGTAAATTTTATTTTTTCATCCCTTCCCTAATATTCAGTACATTTTGAGATTCTCTTCAGTTCTAAAAATTAAGTGGGAACATTAATTTAATTAAGTATGCCTTTTAAAAGTGGTTAATAACAAGATGTCACTGCTTAAAACTTATGTTAGTAATCAGGACATGCCAGTAGGAATAAGTCTTAAGGCAGTATTCATCCCTTCCTGTTACATGTATTACAAGTGTTATTGATTTAGTCTATGATGGGCTGCATACACTAGAGAAGTTTCATAAGAATACAATGAAGATAAAAAATTCCTATTGGCTACTGATACATAGTACTTGATTACGATAATAAATGACTGTGTTACTGGCTTATGTATTTACTCTACTATACTTTTTATCATTATTTTACATTGCATTCTTTCTACTTATAAAAAAAGTTTGCTGTAAAACAGTATATTGTATTATGTCAGCAGCAGTGTTTACTGAGTCTCTTGCCTGCATCATTCTCTCTTGTGCTTGATTTAATATCATGTTGTTTTGTACCATGACATGCTACATGTACCATGACATATCATGTTGTAGCCTAGGGCAATAGGCTGTGCCATGCAGCCTGCATGTGTAGTAGGTTATACTATTTAGTTTGTGAAAATACACTCTTTGATGTTCATACAACAATGAAATCACCTAGCAGTGCATTTCTCAAGATATATCCCTGTTGTTAAAGGGTGCCTGACTGTTCATGTGTTTGAAACCTATGCTAAATGTAAATAAACAT
This sequence comes from Anoura caudifer, assembly GCA_004027475.1. NCBI lineage: Eukaryota > Metazoa > Chordata > Mammalia > Chiroptera > Phyllostomidae > Anoura > Anoura caudifer. Next base: position 74,423 of record PVKU01008005.1, read on the forward strand.
ATTTAGTAGGTTTTTAAGGAATAATTGCTCCTCCTCCATAAAAGGATATGTTTATTTTATAAGAAGTGGTAAAATTTATATTTTTAAGAAATATAATTTAAAATTAAAAAAAAAAAACACAAAAAAACCACTGTGGCCCCTTTAGATACTGGTCTACATTTGTACTGTGTTTGAGAAACTGCACACCACCAAGATCCAAGAACTCTTCTCCCTTCAATACTCTCACTACACAATGAACAATGACTACAAAGCCAATAATGGCATCTCAATGGTACAAGGAATTACATCAGAATGGGCAGGATTATTTACGTTTAAGAATGATACTGAGTCATAGTACCAAGAGTGAATGGCAGAAGATAGGATAGTATATCTTTCAGATACTCCAATTATTTCCTTAGAGAGGTTGCAAAATCTTGTAGGTCCCTTAATTAGTCAATGGATTAAATAAATTCATGTATGGGGTTTATTTTATTTACAGTGAAGATTTTACCCTCTTTAAAAATGTAGCTCTTAATGCAAATAAATAGGATGGGGTACTATTAAACCTATGGAGACATATCCCAAAGCACACACTTTAGTTTCTGCTTTAGAAAATAACTCTAGCCTTGGTCTGTGACTACATTAAAAGAATGTTCATAGATAAATTAGTTTAATGTCAGTCTCTGGATACAATTCTTTTTATTTGTGTTGCTAAAATGATTTTGGTTTATGAAAATCAATTAAAGAATCTAATTGTTCTTATTTATTACCTGGTCCTTTACTTTATTAAATAAATTTGGCACAATATAAACTGAAATAAAGCAGATTTCTATCACTTGCCATACAGAGAACAGGAACTCTAAATGATGCTCTTGCTACATTCTCAAAAGTTGGCGTTGTGGAGCTGACAGATTTCAAAGATACCTATAAAAAGAAAATGAAACAACAACAAAACGCCCTGATATGGAAATTGGCCTTTGGCTCTAAATTGCTTTTATGAAGCCTAGAACCCATGGGAGGTGATGCAAGTCATCCCAGAGTAGTAGTACCCAGATGAATGAAGCACAAATCTTCTCAGGAAGTAAGAATCCTCAATTTAAGTTTCCAAGTTTCCACAAATTAAGATCAAACAAACCCATAAGTGAAAGGAAAAGTTCAGGTGTGAAACTTGACAGAAATAGTCCACAACACCAGGGAATTTAAATGTTTATGGCATTTATTAGAATTATAAGACAGTGCATAAATTTATTACACAAAATGCTTTAAAAATTAAGAATTGTTAAACTGGAAAACTTATATGAATAAACCATTTAAATTATAGCACACAGAAACAAAAAGATGGCAAACACATTTGGCAATGATACATCTGATAAAGGGTTAATTTCCAAAATATATAAAAAATTTACACAACTCAATACAAGGAAGACAAACAATCCAATTTAAAAATAGGCAAAGGACCTGAATAGACACTTCTCCAAAAAGGACATTCAGATGGTCAGCAGACATATTAAAAAATGCTAAACAATGAGGTATCACCTCATACCTCCCGGAATGGCTACCACCAATAAATCAACAAACAATAAGTGCTGTCTAGCAAAGTGTGGAGAAAGGGGAACTCTTGTGCACTGCTGATGGGAATGCAGACTGGTGCAGCCACTGTTGAAAAGTTTATGGAGCTTCCTCAAAAAGTTAAAAATGAAGCTACCTTTTGACCTAGTGATTGATATCACTCTGGGAATATATTCTAAGAATCACAAAACACCAGTTCAAAAGAAAATATATGTCCCTGTGTTCATAGCAGTGTTATTCATAATAACCAAATTTTGGAAACAGCCTAAATACCCATCAGTAGATGAGTGAACAAAAAAACTATGGTACATTGCACAATGGAATATTATGCAATGGTAAAAAAGAATCTCTTACATTTTGCAACAGCTTAGATGGACCTGGAGAAAATTATGCCAAGTGAATTAAGACAATTTGTGAAAGAAAAATACCATGTAATATTACTTATATGTGAAATCTAATAAACACAATAAACTAACAAATAGAATAGTAACAAAAACTTAGATACATAAAGCAGACTTACAGCTGCTAGAAAGGAGACAGGTGCAGGGGAAGGGATGAAAGATGGTGAAGGTATTAATCAAAGAACATTTATACACAACCCATGGACATGGGCAACAATATGGGGATTGGCTTGGGGAGGGGAGAGGGTGGAGCTGGGTAAAGATGGGAAAAAGAGAAAAAGCAGGAACAACTGTAATAGCATAACCAATTAAAAACAAGATAGGAAATACCTTCCACATTTTACCTCATCTCCCCTCCAGGATTTCCTCAGAGTTGGAGAGAAAAGCTCTAACTAACCAATGTTAATTTTGGAGTGGTATATAGGCATATACATTCATATCAAAAAATACCCAAGATGTGAGGATACAATAAAAGAGAAGGGCAAAATGTTTTTGTCTTAATGGAATACTTGTATCAATACATGTGTTTCCATATTTTATTTCAGTCAAGACTAACTAAATGAAAAAGCAATATTCAAAAAGATGCATAGAGCATCATTCTATTTGTGTAAATACCAATACATAAAATCAAAGTGTATTCAGAGGGAGGTAGATATAAGAATGTTTAAAAACTTATGTTCCAGTTAACGAACATTTGTATAATAAACAAATGCATCCCAAATCATTTAACCGAAGATTACGAGCACACACATCTCAGGTACTTTGCTGGTTTTCCAACTTTATCACTAGAAAAGTGTTTTATAAGTACCTGGGGACAAAGAAGAGCAGAAATCCTAACCTGCATATTCAATTCAGGAAACATAAGATTCATATTACAGTATTGTGAGTAATGTCTGTATATGGCCCAAAAGGCCTTTTTGGAGAATTAATAAAAAGAAATTAAGGGTAATTTCTTACACAATAAAATGCATATTTCTGTTTAAAAAGAGTATAACAGTCTTCTCTTAACTTTGGAGTATAATATCCAAGTAGACAGAGCACGGCTCAAGGTAAGAGAGAGAACCCCAGAGTTCCTGGACACTATCTTTGGATCCATTGAAGGTGACCATAAAGTAATGACTTGAGTTACTTCCCATAAAATGTCCTCTGACTGTCCTGAGAGAATTTGACACAGTATGGTCCAGGGTAAGGCTATTACAATATGAATTGCTGCAATTCCCTTTGAAGACTCTGTGTGCACACACTAAATGAGTTTATAATGTCAGCACTGGTAGCAGAGAGAATTATTTCATTAAGAAGACATTCTTGTAGGCTTGGTACCAATGATAGTAACTAGACAAGTGTTGAATTAGGAAGGTCATGGAATAGAGGATAGCATGGATTTGTCCAGATAGGGAATAACAAACTGCCATGAAAATGAAATCTCTTTTGAACTTCCCAGGAAGCTACCTGAGAAATGAGGAGACTTTCAGAGGTCTCAGTGACTCTGCAAGGTGGGGCCTGAAAAGACCAAATGAATGGGATTATTCCCTTGTGTTGGAACTCCCTAATTCTTAGGATCTGAGTATTGGGGAATGCCAGTGATATTTGCCTTACCATGTGACAGTTAGCTAATCCTGAACTACTCATCTTCACTAAGGCTGGTGTTTGCTTGAGGAAGCAAGACGTACAAATAAGTGGTCAAGAGAGCTGCACAGAGTCAGGATAGCACTATGAATACATGAATCAAAGAAAAGATTTCAGGTCAATAGAAAATTTTTCACTTACTCAATTAAGGCTTAAAAGAAGAAAAATAGTCAGGTTTTTTTTTTTTTTTTTTTTTTACTTTTTCCTTCCTATTTTAATTATTTTTACTTTATCTATAAGCATATACACATACATACTGTGCTATGGATGAATGTATGTGTCTTCCTTCAAAATTTATATGTTGAAGCTCTAACCCCCAATGTGATGGTATTTGGAGTTGGGGCCATTGGTAGGCAGTTAAGTTTGGATGAGATCATTGGGGTGAAGCTCCCATATTGAAATTAGTGCACTTATAAAGAGAGAAAGAGATGAAACCCTTCTTTCTGTCCACACTCACACACCAAGACATGTGAACACACAGCAGAAAGGTGGCTGTCTAGGATGCAGGAAGAGAGCTTTCACTAGACACCAAATCTGTAGTACCTTTATCTTCAACTTTCCATCTTTCAGAATTGTAAGAAATAAAATTTTCTTTAAGTCATACACAAGTCAGAGCTGAGTAAGATATATATAATTGCTATTATTATTTTAATAGCAAATAATCCCATTATCATTTTCTGTATACCCTTCTTGGACTTCTTCTGTATATTTTCATATATTTACACAGTATCTCTTGGGCATGTTACTTAACCACTGTGCCTTGGTTTTCTCATTTTTAATGTGGGTATTAATAGTATATATCTTATAAAGCTGTTATGAGTTTTTAATGAAACATTAGATATAAAGACATTAGTACAGGAACTGGAACATAGGAAGCTTTTAAACATTTATATATATGTCACTCTCTAAATAGTTGTGTTTTATGTTTTGTTATTTATACAAATAGAATCATATTCTATGGATCTTTTTGAAGCTTGCTTTTTCATTTAGTAAGATACCTAAGATATGTTCTATGTGTAAATATAAAACTCTATTTTCTTTTTTTTTTAATTAAATTTTATTTTAATTGTTGTTCTTATACAGTCTTCTGTTTTCTACTCCCATCCCGTCCCTCCGCCCCAGCCCTCCCCAGCTCCCTTCCATTTCCACC